>CM076569.1:66873964-67039950 GCA_034641835.2 Pinus albicaulis | reverse complement strand
ATGTTAGGGTCCCGTGATTTGGCCGATTGGCTAGCCAAATGACGATGTAACATCAAACCAAGCTTTGGAGCCCAAGGACCTAGCTTTCCTGGACTCAGAGAGGGCTCTCTCTATATGTGTAAAAGATATCGGTGTGTTTGCTTATGGTATTCTGATATTAGGCTAGTTATGAAGTGAGTTTTTTGGTTTTTTAGTTTTTTAATTTTGTGAGGGATAAACTGATCAAAGACATAAAACAGGTAACAAGAAGTCATATCAATTGGGCTATGGGGTCAAACAGGTCAAGGAAACTATCAGATGATGATGTAAGGTTGTTGTAGGGCCGATTTGATTCACAGTAGAAGGGATCTTTGGGAAAAATGGAGTAAATGGACATCAAGTTTGTGAAAGACAAGGGATTTCAAGTGTAACTAGTTGATAGTAGACATAAACATGTTAGAGCAGGCCATTAATCATGCTAGATGTAACTATGAGCTAATTAATACATAGAAATCAAACATTCCAGCCATACATAGAGGTATAAGACCTCTAACTTCGGGAAAATGGCTATCACACTTTGGGGAAAACACATAAGACAAACTAAACTCATAAAATACGCCGGAACGCCTAAACATAGTCTCTAAGTCATTGGGCACTTTGACAAACAAGCTTTATAGTTTTGTGCAAAGGGCTAGATCGGGACTAGCTCCTCGTTCAACAAGATGATCAAAAAATCAGTCAAAGAGAAAGTTTTATGGACAGTAACTATGCGCCTTGTAGGTAGGTAGGGAAAACCATACATCCTACTCAACATACATAGAACTTATAAATAAAACTTAGCAACAATACCTTAAGTTACTAAAGAGCAGCTAAGAATTCTTTAGCATAACTAAGGGAGAAGAAAACATCAATCTATGAAGATTCAGGGATTTTGAGGTGCCTCCATGGGAATATCTCAAAATCAATCTTTACTGATCTATAGCAGCAAGAAATATGTATTATGAATGAAAACTAGATGACAAAACATATCAAGAGACACTATACCATTCTACCATGTCAAGGAATCCATCAACAATCCTTCATCATTCCTCAAAAGCATCCAAGAGGCAGTCCAAAAATCATAACTCAAGTGTATTCATCAAAGCTCATATGACCAATGTATTAATTCTTCTCTGAAGTTCCTCAAACTCTCGATATACAATGAAACCCATGGAATAACAGTTTGAGGGAGGAAAAACCTCATGGAGCAACTAGCTATCCCATTGGCCAAGTCAAAATATCTAAACTGTCCTTGAGGCTTTGAAAAGCCCAAGGCACAAAATATCCCATAAAATATCTAAAACTGCTAAAAACGGAAATTATATTGACTTCCTTACACTCTCTCCCAAGGCTAAAAATAGCTTAACGCACATTTGGGAAAAACAGATTTTTGAGGTTCAAAAATAACAAAAATACTTCATATTTATGCCTGAAAAAGGTCCCCTGACTTGCTGGATGCAATTGGCAGCCTTCCCGATGTCAAAATGGGGCTCATGAGGGCTTGCTGGAAATCTCTCTGTGTCCACTTTCCGGCGCAACCAGAACCAACTCAATCCGAGGTCCGGAAGTCATCCAAAACTGTACCTGTGTACAAAAACCCAAAAAATAGCAGACTGCTGATATGGCGGGCAGAATGTGCAAAATGAGGGTGTTGTTCGCCAATTTGAGGGGGCGAATGAACTTCTAAATGCCCTGAAAATCGCCGGAGACCTGATCAAGTGGAATTATGGCATCCACGCATCATCCCTCCTCCCTTGACAACTCATCAAACTGAAATGGCGAAATTATGAGTTTTTGGCCAAAAACCCAAAAAATGCCAAAAAACAAAAAGTTGTCGAAAAAGGCCCAAAATTGGCATGCATGACCCTCAAGGGTCCATAGCAACATGCTCTGAAACTGAGGCTAAAATATCAAGGGATGATATGCTTTTCCCTTCCTTCCGTGCTAGGCGCTTCCCCTTCACCTTCTTCAGCTTCTCTTGGGCTGCCTTTAGTTTGCGCCGGGAAAACTGATTTAGCTTTTGGAAGTGGTGTGTCCTCTTCCTCTGCAGCTCAAGATCCCTGTTTTCCCTCTCAAGATTCATTTCCAAATGCTGGTTAGCTCTCTCAAGCCATGCTTCTTTGTTTTCCTCAATTTCCTGCTCAAGGAGGGCAGTGAGAGGAAAGGCTTCGAAATGAGCTTGTTCTTCTGCTCTCTGCTTTTCCAAGGCTCTCTAAGCCCGATGGTCCTAGGCCTCTTCCGCCTCAGGCTGGTCTTCCTCCTCTTCATCATGAAACTCACCAATGAGCTCTTTCACCTGATTGCGCCTTTTCTGCCTCTTTCTTATACTTGATTGCCCTTGCCTCATGAATAGCTGCATGAAACTTCATTTGTTTGTTTTCAACCTCTAAGAAGTGGTTGAAATTCCTCGCCCTTTGAAGGTCTTCTTTTAACACCTCAATTTTCCCCTCTTTATGAATGAGGAGGTTTTCAAGGAGGCGGGCCTCATTGTCACTATCATCGCTTTGGATAGGGATAATAGCTAATTCACCTCCATGCTTCGTACTTTCTCCAATTTTACTTTTGCCTTTGAAAGCCAATCTAGCGCTTTTCTTCCTTGGCAAGCTAGAAGGTGTCTTTTTGAGCAATTTCCTCTTACTAGGAACAGTTTTGGCCACTGTTAAGGTGGCAGCTTCAGCTTTCTGTCCTTCCTCAATATCCTGTCCAGTTTGTGGCTCAAAAGGTGTTTCAATTTCTTGCCCAACTTGCTGTGCTTCATCAACTGTCTGCTGTTGGCCTTCATCTTGTATCTGTTGCTGGCCTTCATCCTGTATCTGCTGCTGTTCACTGCTTTCTCCTTCTCCCTGTGGTTCACTGCCCTCTCCTCCTCCCTGTTGACTTGGCTGCCCAGTAGTCATTTTGAGTTTTTTAGGTGTAGGCCTACTAGACAGAGGCACTGGGCGATGGACAGGCTGAGTAGGAGACACATGAACAGGAGGGACAGTGGCAAAATATGAATGGCTAATGAATGAATCCCATGAAACCCCCTTCTTCTCTAGCTGGTATAAGAAGATAATTTTGATCAAGGAATGATGAAAGAGAGAAGGGATTTGCTGAGGTGGAGCCTTCTTTTGGACAGTAGCTGCCATTTTCTCTATGCTTTGGACAAAAAGTGTCGAAGGTTTAGCTCGCTCGCTCGTTCCATGCATCAACAAGCGGACATGGTAGGCATAAATTCGATTAAACCTCCCTTCACAAGTGAAATATCTCATTATGGCTTTCATCAGTGGAGCATAACTGTCAAGAAGATAGGAAAAAATGGAAAATAGCAGTGATAGTTTCCCTATGTTTGGGCTTGATGAAAGGTTTATAATCCTCTAAATCAAGATGAGCTTGTTTAAACCACTTTTCACCATGATACGGGATCTTGGTAGCCTTGGACACATACCTTGTGGAAATTTTGAAATCAAGACCTGCCAATTGGAAGTGTTTGTCCTGGAATCTCAAAGCGCACAAATGTGTTAGTGGCGAAAAACTCTTGGCTTCTTCTATCTTCTGGAAGAAATCAAGACAACCTACTTCATGGAAATTGAAAAGCACAGATGGCTGAGCATTGATTTCTTCTGTGGAGATAGGCTCATATCTCTTATGTGGACCGCTCCTGTGATCTTGCTTTGGAGGCATTCTGATTTGAACAAGCTTTGGAATAGGCAAAATGCCTTCACTGTATGTAAAAATGCTCTGCTGGATTGAAACCGGTCACTACACTGCTTGGACAGAATGGACAATGTGGTTAGGATAGATTGCAACAATGTTTATTTGAATAAACAACCGCTGCTACTCTTAAAACCAGCCCTTCACCTCTGGATGCACCTCAGCCAGGTAGGTATCTCAATGGGTTCTTATAGCAAAGATGAGGCAACCGTGTAGATTTCCGTATACAACCTGTTAAGAAATCACTCCTCTTGTGAATTTGTTAGAGGCCAATCCACACACCAATATTTGGTCTTCAAGACAAATATTAATTATAAAACCCTGTTCTTCAGAAATGGTCTTCCTCTTGAAAAATATCACAGTCAACAGCTCTTCAAAATGATACAATGCAGTGAAAAGGAGGGCAGACTTAGGTTAGGTGAAATATCAGTGCACAGTGTTTTATGAAGAACACCTTTCACTCGTGAAGTTAAGAAATCAACCACCACCTTTGTACCTCTGTCTCCAATGTCAAAATTTAATCATCAACAACCTGTCCTTTAGAAAGTGGTCCTGCACCTTTGGAAAATCTCTGCTCAACAAATTTACAGTAGTGAAAAAAATACAGTGAAAGAGGGGCAGTATGCTAAAAGAGTGTGCTGTGAGAAAATGCCAATAATCACTCTGTTCTTGAAGTCTTAGATGTCAACCAATACATAAAACTCCTTGCTCAAGGAGGCTTTCAATCACTAAAAACCTTGCCCTGTATAAGTGTGCCATCTTTCAACAATTTGCATTTCTAGCAAACCACCATACATATGCTCAGACTATCAATACACAGGATTGGAGCAAAAATGACAGAGTTTTTAGGAGACCACAAGCTTTTAGGCAGAAGATGTGTGAGTTTTCTCTTTTTAAAACAAGAATGTCAAAACCCTCTCATCGAGTGCACTTCTACCTGCTTTAATAGTGTGGAAATGTTTGGATTTCAAGCAGGAAAAGTTCCTCTACTATTCTTAAACCTCGTCTTTCACAACAAAATTTTCTTTTAATCAAAACACAACTCTTTACAGAAAACCTCTTCCTTTGATTGTTTTGAAAACAACTGCCTTTAATCTCAAAAACAAGGATCTCTGTAGGTGTTTGTTTGAAAAACTCAGTCAGCTTTTTATCATATTCCAACACCTCTTACTGTATGGAAAACACTGTCTTTGGCTATAATGACAAGGTCATAAGTTTTAAGCCTTCTTGTCACTTAGCAAAACCTTGAAATCGATGGGGAATATATAAAAATACCTTGAAATTTGATGAACACCTGTTTTGAAAGCTGAAGTAACGCTGGAAACCTTCGACACTTGCGCGGCACCCTTTGAAGAAAACACGTCGTGCAATAGAAAGTCTCCGTTCTGGGTCGGCTCGGTCGGTGGAAGCTTCCAAGTGTACTGCATGTGCGCGTCGCGCCACGTAATGTGCTTCTCAAGTCAAAAAAGGCGACCCGTTCAATTGTCGTTAACCCACGTCGCGCAATCACGCAGCGCGTCGTCGGCCGATAGATCGTGTTTCAACTCGCAAAACCGACCGTAAACTTTGCTTTGGTGCTAGGGAGTGCTCCCGGATTTGTCTTTCGCCTTGGAAAATGACATTCCTACTCTCACACTTACTCCTTTATGTCATTTCAAACCCTTTTTCAACGGTCACCCGTTTGAAATGTAACGTAGGTTTTTTCAAATCAAGCTTTTGTTTTCGACCGTGGGTTTGTCATTTTGAATATGTAGACCCGAACAATGACTCGACCCCGAGCTTTAAACCTTGGCAAACAACTCAACAATTTCTACATCACTGCTGCCATTGTGTTTTAATAACACAGGTAATATTTATGATGCATAACAACCCTTTGTAAAACTGTCAATGAAATGCCTGAATACTGCTTCGTTCTTTTGAATAATCAAAAGGTTGTGCTTCTTTTTAAACTTATTCAAACAATGATCATAAGATGAATGACTTTCTGAACAAAATGAACAATAGCTCACAAGGGGATATCTTCTTGGTGATGGAATTCAAAAAGCCCTGCCTGCTGGTTCTCTTTCCATGTATTTCAAAGCTTTCAAAATAGGATAATGACCGGTGCTAAAATGTGTTGACTGTTCCCCTCGTTGCGTAAATGCCTCCTCTTTAAGATTGGTGCTGATGCACTCCAGATGTCCTCGGACTCGGATTTGCACATGTGAAGTGCTTCATGGGTTTTGAGTGCCGCCCAGAGCTAATAAAATCATTTCCAACAAAACCCTCACGAATTCGCCGATAGCTATATGATGAGAAGGCTTTGGCAAAAGTTCTTTTTGTTCATGGTGGCAACCTCTACTTCCGTGTGATACACAAGCTCCTTTCTCTCGGACTCGTAAGTAAACTCTTTTTGGCTACATGCTTTCACACTATACTTCTCCGTTTTACTCAAAAAGAGCTCCTTTTAAACTGGGTAGGTGATAGTGGGAGGCTGCTTTAACCACTTTTAAAGAAACTCATCTTTGGTATCAATGGCATATATCCAATATTTTCTTCCTTCCACTGCAGGCACAGTTTGACAGACAGCTCATTTGAATAGGAAAACCAATACCTTTGTATCATAAACACTATCATTTACCTGTGCAATGACTTCTATTTAATTTCTTTGCATCCTTTCACTGCACTTTCAGACCAATCAGTTTTCAACAACCTGTAATTAGTTTTGGCCATCTACTCATACATGGAGGAGGCTCTTCATCAGGTAAGGTATCTGACGGTGTTTTGACAAATCTGTTTGACACAGTTTTCCTCTGAATGTGATGGTAAGTGAACCTCTTGAAAAACATCAATATGAGAATCTCTTCTTGCAAGCATCACTGTGTTTCAGCAAAAAAAACCCTAGCCAAAGTAACACTGTCTCCCTGCACTGTTCTAAGGGTGACTGAGATATTTATCATTTGCTTTGGTCATCTCATGACAGATTACTTTGACAAATAGTTTCTGTGACTTATGAAGATTAGTGCATTTTGAGAAACCAAGAACTTTCTTTCTGCCTGTGTAATGGCATTTGTTGTCAGCATCTATTCCATTTGATCTTGTGGACAACAGGCTGCTTAAGATTGGAAATGTTTACTGATGACATGCTTTCTAAAGTTCAACAATTCACATGATTTGCAAGCTTGAAATGACCTCCTTTATCAGACCAGACTCTTTTTCCTTTGAGCTAGCATATTTCCACTATATTCCTGTTATGATCATCAGTCATATTCATAAAACCTGGAGTCTCTGTTTTCATTTGTTCAGTTCAAGGCAAACCTGGACTTTTGCACCCCAAGTCAATATTGCCGCCCTCGCTTGTGGATGAAGGATCGACTTCAACCCTCTCGCTGTAATTGAAGGGGGAGGTTCTCGGGGCCATGACAATTTGCCGCCTTTACTGTGATGCGGGTGTCTTTCTCATCGTGATTTTCATGCCGGAAAGGGCTGTAAAGTCTGGATGAGTAGCTTTCTGTTTTGCAGGCAATATCTCAGGCTCAAGTTACATTTAGAAGCAGTTGTTCCTCTAACTGTAAATTCAAGCACTTACTCCATGAGATGAAGTTATATTTCCTTCCTTTGTAGAAACCATAGAACACCGTGAAAAACCTAATAGTCAGCTTTAGATTGGGGTTTTTGCAGTGCTGACATCTAGGGGATATGAGTGGCGCGACTTAGGGCTGCTTGTCAAATTATTTTGCAAAGTAAGAGGTCAGTCATGGTAGGTCTGTTGCAGATGGAGGCTTTTTGTCTTTTTGAGGATTGCCAAGGGTGAAATGTCTTAAAGCGCCACTTCCTAACATAGGGGAGACTTTTGAAACATATGTGGATTTGCTTTTTAAAGCTGATGGGCAGACCAACAAGGCTGAAGCTAGATAGGATTGTGATAATGAGGTTTTGATTTTGACATGGGCGAACTGAAAAGGTAGAAGGGTGAAAAAGTTTTAGGAGGGTTTTCTGGATGACATATTGACACAAGGAAATCAGTTTTCTAGAAAACTAGCTGTAGATATAGTCATCACTAACATGTAAAAAATACTGATGGCTAACAGTGGCTCCATTTGGAGAGGGCAGCTCCTCATCAGGAGGTGTCCAGAATTCAGATCTTTGGCTTATGAAGACCAATGCCTTATAAGTTGGCTAAAATTCTGTCTCTTCTCTTGATGTTATTTCGAAAAATGATGACGCATGGTTAACATCATGGATACTTCTACCTACCCCACTATCTTTCCTAACATTTTTTCTTCTCTTTGGCGCATTTGAACTAGCAGCCTTTTGACAATGCATATTTTTTCTTTTTGCAAATTGAACCTATCTATTTCTACTCTTATATCTGCCGGGAGTTCAGATTAAGCTGATGAACTCCTTCATTTCTCTACCTAAGACTAGATCGACTGTCAAGATTAGGCAGTTTGACAGGATTTCATTCTCTAATCTACAACATGAAATTCAAAAATGATCAAATCAGGATTAGGCACTCTGATTTGTCATGCATTGGCGGCATAAAAGACAAGCTGCACACAAATGTTATTCTCAAATAAAAAGGAAAACTAGAAAAGCGGGGCTAAGATGTACAATGTGTTTTTCATCCCTCGCTTCTCTCTTTGGTTCTGTTATAGGCATGTGGAACCAGAATCTCTCCCTAATCTATTCTCTGTGATAATTCAATCTTACACAATGTTGACCATATTTTTCACTCACTAACTTATCAACAAATAAATTTAAACATGCTCAGCTATGATTAGGCTAGATAGCTGAACAAGACATTGAAGTGCTAGTAGTGGCATTTGGACTTGCGCGCTTTCTGAAGGACTATTTTTTGGAACATGGGGCTTTTGTTCTATCTTTACTGCCCTCTTTTCTATCTTTTACTGTTTTTGACTTTTCTATTTTTCTAACAGTGGTATATACAATGAATGAAAGTGTTTCAAACTTAGAAATCTTGGAAATGACGAAATTTAAGCATCTTATCCTCGTAAGGATCTCCTCTCACCCTTGGCCCACTCAACTCTTGAAAAGAGAAATTTGGAAAGTTTTCTCTCTCTAACATGACATAGGGATTCATGCAAGAATCTTTGAATAAACTAGTATCTTCCCGTTGTACCTCTTTGAATATCTGATTTCCACTCCTTTCCTTACTGTACATCTTTCTTAAGTAATGCATGTACTCTTGGTCATTCTTGAAATAGATAATGACATCATCAAGGTATGCAAAAACGCAGAAATTGAGAACTGAGAACATGGCTTTCATGAACAGATTTCTGATATCCGATGGTTTTGTAATTTTGATTCTGAAACTAGATCTACCTCCCGCAAACTAAAAAAAAATCTTTAAGCTGTCTACTTTGCAGGGGAATATTTTGATCATAACCTGAAATATCATCTTGCGAAAACACATGATTAAAAGCACTTTTAATTGGTATATCATGGTCTTGGGTAGAAAACATGATTTTTGTCATATGGAGATGCAGTATTATTTCTAAAATCAAAGCAGATTCTATGGCCACTAGTTTTATCCTTGATCATTTCAGTTTGTTTCAGTTTGTTGTGTTTGCTTTTGTTAAAGTTGTTCTTTGAGGAAAAGGCAGTGAGACAATTTTTTCCCTTGTTTTTTCTGTAGAAATTAGTATTTTGCATGAGATTCCTGATTTTAGCATTTCTAAGTTCTTCATGAAAAGACAAAATATGAGCCAATTTCAGTAGTTCAGGTATGCTGGGATTATAACTGTCATCCTTGCTCATCAGAAGTTCATCTGGCATTTTCTCAAGATGTTGAGCTACCGAGGTTATGGTCAAAGTTTTATTTGCAGTGGGAGGGTCACATGATGGTAAATCTTTGAGGTATGGTAGAAACATTAAACTCTCTTTCTCCCGGGGTCCAAATAGGTTTATGATGTGTAGGTCTTCTAAAGCTTTTACCCGGAAGAAATTTCCACAAGTTAATGCTGGTGTTTGACTAAAGCTAGAGCAATTTGCTTGATAGTACATGAGGGTTTGTGCTTCTTGCTCTAATCCTACTTTGGAGAGGGGAAACTTACTTTCCTCAAGACACAGCCGTTCATGATCATGGTAGTTTTGAGTGTCCAGTTCATGCTCATCATAAGGCACCAGGGACAACTGATGTGGTGGATCTAAGTCTATATTGGTTTCTTCTGACTCGTCCTCCATGTTTACATCCATATGCATAATGAAAGAGTTTAAGTCGGAACGCAAAGAACACATTGGAATGTTATCGGGCCTATCTTGACTGGTAATCATGTATTTCATGTGTGATTCGCGGTAGAGTATCCTGGTCTGACCAAACACAGGAATGGTGGCATATGACATATCCAGTTGGATATTCCCTTGAAGTTTGGCTCCCCAAGATCTGGATAAAAGCATCCCGTACTTGGGAGGAATGTCCGCCACTAGTATATCCATGATTAGATGTTTAGCGGGTATTTGGGCCAGACTAAAACAAAGGTCTTTGATCAAACCCAGGCATTGGACTCTGCTTGAATCAAATGAATATCAGTCTTTATATGGTCTTGTGATTTCCAAGCCTAATCTTTATTACTACCTTTGGCATAAGATTATGCGAGGCGCCGGAGCCTAGCATGGCATTATGGAGGATTTGGTCGTGGATGTTTAGGCTAATGTAAAATGGAAGAGTAACTCCCTCATGGAATTTTCCCTCTACCTTTGGACCAAACAATACTTCAGGAGTGTCGTCAACTAGATTAATAGTGTTTGCATCATTCCCTAGATTTAAGACTTTTAGTACTTGGGATTTATAAGAGTTTTGGGCAATGAGTTCCATAAGAGGCATGGTGATTTTGATCTTAGCGATTTCGCCTTCAAAGCTAAAAGGAATTTGAATTTTAGATATGTTTGTTTCAGCTTTTTCAGCTAAGACCTTGTCTATGTTCTGAGTTTGTTGACCTTGTTTAGGGATTTTGTTTGCCATAGTTGTTTTGGTGACCTTTGTAGAAGTATCAGGAGTATCTGAGATAGGACTAGTTTGGGTAACTTTAGCTTGGCTTTGGTCAGTCTTCTCAACCTTGATTTTGTCATTGCCCACTGCTTTCTTGAGGATGGTATTAGGGACTTTAGTAGTATCTGAGTTACCTTTCTTGACATTATATTGGTTTATTTTACTTCTAAGGTCATATTTCCTGTGAGCTTCTATAATGGCATTTTGAAAATCTATGGCAGGGTCGTCAAGATCTTCATAGTTGGTCTCATCTTGATCAGGCGAAAAGAAGGCTTGTTCTTCTTCTGTGAGGTACACCTCATTTTCACTATCAGACCCTATGAGGTTTAGATGACTTTCATCAAGAGGTTCTAAGTCCCTAACATCTTCTTCCACATAGTTTTCATTGAATGGTGGCCTGCTCTGTTGGTCATTATCCCTTGGTCTATTTTGGCGCTGGTCCCTCCTAAAGTTTTGGTTTCGGTTTCTGATTGGAGGGTTTGGCTGGTTGTCCCTAACAGGAGCTTTTTCGTTGATCTTTTCCCACATTTCAGCCATGGATTTGACTAAGTCATATATTCTGGGATCTAGGGAAGGTGATGAAGTGGAGACCTCATCTCTATATGTGACTTTTCTTTCTGAGCCTAGTTCTAGCTCTTTTTTCAGCGAAGTTGGCATCTGCTTTTATGGCTATTTGTTGCATTTCCTCCAAGGTAGGGGGATCCTTATCCCTCAGATGATATGTCATGTCCGGATCAAAACCCTCAGGAAATTTTGCCAAAGCTAAACCAAGTGGAGGTTTGAAATGAGGTGGGAGGGAGTTATATACACTGTTGAACCTAGTACAGGAAGCTTGGACACTTTCCCCATTTTCCCGTTTTAGGTTGTTATATTCTTACAGGATTTGAATGGGGTTTCTTCGAATTTCCCACCTATTTCTGAAAACCTGATGTAGTTCTGGGATATCATGGATACTGTTTGGAGCTAAGCTTTTAAACCATGCTTTGGGTTCACCACCAAGACTTGTAGCGAATATTCTCATTCGGACAGTCTCGTCTTGTACCTCTAGGTATTCATAAGCATCAGTCATTCTACTAATATGCTGTTGAGGTGTGGTGGTATCTTCTCCAGTAAAGTGTGGGATTTTGTCTTGATATTTGTTTGGGAGAGGAGCTAAAGGGGGTGGTAACACCAAAGGTGCGTACCATGCAGCCATGACTGGAGCTAATGGATGATGTGCAAGATGAGGGCTAGTAGGCTGGAATGAAGTGGTATGAACAGCGGTGGTTTGACCAGGTGTGGCGGATGAACTTGGACTATTGATCTGGTTTTGAGCAGATCTGGGATGATAAGAACCAAACTGATAGAGAAGCTGGAAATCAGGAGGGGTGGTGGGTGAAGATTCTCTAATAGGACTCTGTGGTGGGTTTAGGGGTTCAAGATCGTCAAAGTCAATCTTACTATATGATTTGCTTCTGGGAAGAGCTTGTGATGACTCTAGTTCAAAAGGTGAATCTAGTAGGATAGTGCGATGTTTAGGCAGCCGCATCTTGTTCTACTTCGGTGAATCTTTACCGGTAGTTAGATGACGCTCTTAAGCTTGCCAAGGCGTAATCTTCTCTCGGGTCATCTACTATGATAGGGGGATTTGGATTTGGATGAGCTCGGTATTGATTCTTCGTGGCCGCATTTTAGATCCAGAGCTTAGAGAGAATGATATTGGTGAATGTTCTGGATGAGTGATTTCTCTAAAGTTATACTAAGGCGAAGGATGGTCAAAATAACAGGATGGATTAGTGGAGTCGCCAGGTGGAAATGGATTGTTTTTGTGCAGATAGCTATGGTCCACCACCAAGACTAATCTGAGAATGTTTTGGATTTTCTGAATTTATGTGCAGCCTATGGTTTGTTAAAGTATCCTAGACTTGTCTCAACACTTTGCTAGGGCGATGAGAAAAAAAAGAGTTTACTCTAAATGGATCTATGGACTGCTTGCTTGTTTATGATACCTAAAGGACCAAAAAGTCTATAAGAGTTTGCTGGACTATTATGTACTCAGTGTCCCACCATCTCTCGCTATGTTAGTGAGCGATGGGATAGGTTTATCGGATAGTAGCCTAGAGTTTTGAAAAGTAGTAAGGCTTACTAGAAGTTTAGTGGAGTCGCCAGGTGGATTTTCAGTTTGTTTTGAGGTATACTTGTATGGTCCACCACCAATATTGTCAAAGCCAATCTAAGGGAGTGTTTTTGGGGTTTTTTGAGTTTTATGTGCCTACAAGGTTTGGAAGAGATTTCTATAACTGACTCATCATTTTTCTAAGATGGTGAAAGAGCTATTTTCTACTCTTCAAACAATCTCTAAGTTTACTAAGCTTGATTGAGACTTCGGGAGTTACTAAGTTGTACTTAGATTGCCACTAACTCGGAAGGTCCTACTGTGAGTGTGACTATGCTACTGAGCAGTGGGATAAGTCAATCAGATAGTATTCTTAAAGGTCTCTCCAGATTAGGGAAACTAAGCTTGTTTACTACTCAGTGTCCCACCGTGATCGCCATTATGTTAGTGAGCGGTGGGATAAGTCAATCAAACAGTATTCTTAAAAATAAGGGACTTCTAGAGTTCTAAGGTGTCCTTAGATTGTCACTAACTCAAAGTCCCACCGTGATCGCCATTATGTTAGTGAGCGGTGGGATAAGTCAATCAAACAGTATTCTTAAAAATAAGGGACTTCTAGAGTTCTAAGGTGTCCTTAGATTGTCACTAACTCAAAGTCCCACCGTGATCGCCATTATGTTAGTGAGCGGTGGGATAAATCAGCCAGCTAATATTCTCAAAACTCTCTAAAGATTAGGGAAACTAAGTTTGTTTAATACTCAGAGTCCCACCGTGATCGCCATTATGTTAGGGTCCCGTGATTTGGCCGATTGGCTAGCCAAATGACGATGTAACATCAAACCAAGATTTGGAGCCCAAGGACCTAGCCTTCCTGGACTCAGAGAGGGCTCTCTCTAAATGTGTAAAAGATGTCGGTGTGTTTACTTGCGGTGTTCTGATATTAGGCTAGTTATGAAGTATGTTTTTAGTTTTTTGGTTTTTTAAGTTTGTGAGGGATGAAACTGATCAAATACATAAATTGGATAACAAGATGTAGATAAATTGGGCTATGGGGTCAAACAGGTCAAGGAAGCTTATGAGGTGATGATGTAAAGCTGCTGTAGGGCCGATTTGATTCACGGTAGAAGGGATCTTTGGGCAAAATGGATTGAATGGACAACAAGTTGGTGAAAGACAAGGGATTTCAAGTGTAACTAGTTAATATCAGACAATAAACATGTAATAGCAAGCCATTAATCATGCTAAGTATAACTATAAGCTAATTAATACATAGAAATCAAACATTCCAGCCATACATAGAGGTATAAGACCCTCTAACTTCGGGAAATGGCTATCAAACTTTGGGGAAAACACATGAGACAAACTAACAACTCATAAACTATGCCGGAACGCCTAAACATAGTCTCTAAGTCATTGGGCACTTGGACAAATAAGTTTTCATAGTTTTAGGAAAAGGGCTAGATCGGGACTAGGCCTCCTTGGTTCAACAAAATGATCAACAAATCAGTCAAAGAGAAAGTTTTATGGACAGAACTATGGGCAGCTGATAGGTAGGTAGGGCAAACCATACATCCTACTCAACATACATGGAACTGATGAATAAAACTTAGCAACAATACCTTAGGTTACTAAAGAGCAACTAAGAATTATTTAGCATAACTAAGGAAGAAGAAAACATCAAGCTATGAAGATTCAGGGATTTTGAGGTGCCTCCATGGGCATATCTCAAAATCAATCTTTACTGATCTATAGCAGCAAGAAATATGGATTATGAATGAAAACTAGAAGACAAAACATATCAAGAGACACTATACCATTCTACCATGTCAAGGAATCCATCAACAATCCTTCATCATTCCTCAAAAGCATCCAAGAGGCAGTCCAAAAATCATAACTCAAATGTATTCTTCAAAGCTCATATGACCAATGTATTAATTCTTCTCTCAAGTTCAGCCCCTGATTTACAATGAGAACCATGGAATAAATAGGCTTGAGGGAGGAAAACCTCATGGAGCAACTAGCTATCCCATTGGCCAAGTCAAAATATCTAAACTTGTCCTTGAGGCTTTGCAAAGCCCAAGGCACAAAATATCCCATAAAATATCTAAAAACTGCTAAAAACGGAAATTATATTGACTTTACATCATTTCCCAAGTATAAAAATAGCTTAACGCACATTTGGGAAAAGCAGATTTTTGAAGTTCAAAAATTACAAAAATACTTCATATTTATGCCTGAAAAAGGTCCCCTGACTTGCTGGATGCAAATGGCAGCCTTCCCGATGTCGAAATGGGGCTCATGAGGGCTTGCTGGAAAGCTCTCTGTGTCTACTTTCCGGCACAACTAGAACCAACTCAATCTGAGGTCTGGAAGTCATTCAAAACTGTACCTGTGTGCAAAAACCCAGAAAATAGCAGACTGCTGATATGGCGGGCAGAATGTGCAAAATGAGGGTGTTTTTCGCCAATTTGAGGGGGCGAATGATCTTCAAATGCCCTGAAAATCGTTGGAGACCTGCTCATGGAATTATGGCATCCATCGGTATCATCCTCCTCCCTTGACGACTCATCAAACTGAAATGGTGAATTTATGAGTTTTTGGCCAAAAACCCAAAAAATGCCAAAAAACAAAAAGTTGCCGAAACAGGCCCAAAATTGGCATGCATGACCCTCAAGGGTCCATAGAAACATGCTCCGAAGCTGAGGCCAAAATATCAAGGGCTGATATGCTTTTTCCTTCCTTCCGTGCTAGGCGCTTCCCCTTCAACTTCTTCAATTTCTCTTGTGCTACCTTTAATTTTCGCCTGGCAAACTGATTTAGCTTCTGAAAGTGAAGAGTCCTCTTTCTTTGTAGCTCAAGATCCCTGTTCGCCTTCTCAAGTTTCATTTCCAAATGCTGGTTAGCCCTCTCAAGCCATGCTTCTTTGTTTTCCTCAATTTCCTGCTCAAGGAGGGCAGTGAGAGGAAAGGCTTCGAAATGAGCTTGTTCTTCTGCTCTTTGCTTTTCCAAGGCTCTTCTAAGCCCGATGGTCCTAGGCCTCTTCCACCTAGGCTGGTCTTCCTCCTCTTCATCATCAAACTCACCAATGAGCTCTTCAATTCTTTCTTGCGCCTTTTCTGCCTCTTTCTTATACTTGATTGCCCTTGCCTCATGAATAGCTGCATGAAACTTCATTTGTTTGTTTTCAACCTCCAAGAAGTGGTTGAAATTCCTCGCCCTTTGAAGGTCTTCTTGCAATACCTCAATTTGCCACTCTTTGTGAATGAGGAGATTTTCAAGGAGGCAGGCCTCGTTATCACTGTCATCGCTCGGGATAGGGATGACAACTAATTTACCTCCATGCTTGGCACTTTCTCCAACTATGCTTTTGCCCTTGAAAGCCAATCTGGCGCTTTTCCTCCTTGGCAAGCTAGAAGGTGTCTTTTTGGACAATTTCCTCTTGCTAGGAACAGTCTTGGTCACTGTTTGGATGGCAGCTTCAGCTTGCTGTTCTTCCTCAATATCTTGTCCATTTTGTGGCTCGAAAGGTGCTTCAATTGCCTGCCCAACTTGCTGCTCCTCAACTGCTGTCTGCCGCTGTTCCTCTTCCTGTATCTTCTACTGTCCTTCAAAATCTGCCTGCTGCCCTTCATCATCCATATGCTGCTGGACTTCATCCTGTATCTGCTGCTGTTGTTCACTGCTTTCTCCTTCTCCCTGTGGTTCACCCCTTGTCACCCCTTTCCTCGTTGACTTGGTCGCCCAAGAGTCATTTTGAGTTTTTGTGTGTAGGCCTACTAGACAAAGGCACCGGGCGATGAACAGGCGCCGGCAGGGAGACACGATGAACAAGGTGAGGGAACAAAGGGCAAAATCGAATGGCGAGCTAGGGCTGACCCGAAGAAATCCTTTCAGGCCGGTGTAAGAAGATACCGCGATCAAGGAACATGAAAGAGAAGGGGATTTGGTCGAGGCGAGCCTCTTTGGAAAAGAGTCGCCATTCTTTCTAGAGGAGTCGGACAAAAAAGTACTAAGGTTTAGTTTCCTCGCTTCCCCGGTAAATGCATCAACAAGGCATATGGTAGGCATAAATTTGATTAAACTCTCCTTCACAAGTGAAATATCTCATTATGGTTTACTGGAGCATAACTCGTCAAGAAGATAGAAAAAAGGGAAATAGCAAGATGTTTTCCCTATGTTCGGGCTTGATGAAAGGGTTATAATCCTCTAAATCAAGATGAGCTTGTTTAAACCACTTTTCACCATGATACGGGATCTTGGTAGCTTTGGACACATACCTTGTGGAGATTTTGAAATCAAGACCCGCCAATGGAAGTGTTTGTCCTTGAATCTCAAAGCGCACAAATGTGTTAGTGGGGAAAAACTCTTGACTTCTTCTATCTTCTGGCAGAAATCAATACAACCTACTTCATGGAAATTGAAAAGCACAGATGGGTGAGCATTGATTTCTTCTGTGGAGATAGGCTCATATCTCTTATGTGGACCGCTCCTGTGATCTAGAAAAGGCGATGCTTCCCGTCTGTCGCTTGGAAGATCACGACTCGCCTTCACTATATGTAAAAATGCTCCTCACGGATTTGAAAATGGTCACTATGTCATGGATGAGAAAATGTGAGGTGAAGGTTTTGCAACAAGTGTTCCTTGAAAGAAACAAACTCGCTTTTCTCTATAACGCCACTCTTCACCCTTGGAGGTATCTCTACCGTAGGTATCTCAATGGGTTCTTATAGCAAAGATGAGGCAAATCATTGTAAATTTCCTGTATACAGTGTTAAGCAATCATTCCTCCTGGTAAGTTTGTTAGAGGTCAACCAACACTTGCATTTGTATCTCTAAGACCAATCTTCAATATTAAAACCCTGCTCTTCAGAAATGGTCTTCCTCTTGAAAAATATCACAATCAACAGCTCTTCAAAATGACACCATATAGTGAAAAGAAAGGCAGAACTAGGTTAGGTGACATATCATGCACAGTGTTTTATGAAGAACACTTTTCACTTGTGAAGTTAAGAAATCAACCACCACCTTTATACCTCTGTCTCCAATGTCAAAATTCAATCATCAACAACCTGTCCTTGAGAAAGTGGCCCCCGCACCTTTGGAAAATTTGTCAACAAATTCACAGAGGAAAATACAAGGAAAGAGGGGCGGGCCATAAAAGAGTGTGTGAGAAAATGCCAAAATCACTTTGTTTTTGAAGTCTCAGATGTCAACCAATACACCTAGCTTCTTGATCAAGGAGGCTTTCAGTCATTAACAATTTTTCCCTGTATAGGTGTGCCCACTTTCCACTGATCTTGCATATGTGAAATCAATCCTTAGTCTTTAAACAGTCAATACACAGTATTTGAGTAAAAAATGACAGAGTTTTTAGAAAACTGTAAATCTTTTAGACAGAGGTTATATGAGTTTTCTCTTTCAAACAACAAGAATGTCAAAACCCCTCTTACTGAGTGCACTTCACTGTTTTAATAGTGTGGAAATGTTTGGATGACAGTGTGAAAAGTTCCTCTTTAGACTTAAACCTGTCTTTCTACAACAAAATTTCCTTTTAATCAAAACACAACTCTTTACAGGAAAACCTCTGCCTTTCGATTGTTTTGAAAACAAACTACCCTTAATCTCAGAATCAAGTATCTCTATAGGCGTTTGTTTGAATAGCACAGCCAGCCCTTTAACTTATTTCAACACTTCTCATTGTGTGGGAAACACTGTTTTTAGCTATAATGACAAGGTCAGAAGTTTTAAACCTTCTTGTCACTTAGCAAAACCTTGAAATCGATGGGGAATATATAAAAATACCTTGAATTTTGATGAACACCCGTTTTGAAAGTCAAGTAATCACGAAAATGCTCTCCCTTTGCGTCAGGCAATTCCTGACCAAACACGTCGCTGCTAACAGAAAGTCCGTCGGCTCACTGTCGGTGAGCCCAAGCGGTTCGTACAGTGCGCGTCGCGCCAATGTACAGCATCGCCGCGCTAACAAAGGTGGCCCGGCTCAAATTCTCTACCAAAGACCGGCCGCGCAATCACGCAGGCGCGTCGCTCGGCCGATAGACGGTGTTTCAACTCTGCAAACCGACCAGAAACTTTTCTTTGGTGCTAGGGAGGCACGGGATTTGTCTTTCAGTTTTGAAAATGACATTCCTACTCTCACACTTACTCCTTTATGTCATTTCAAACCTTTTTTCAACGGTCACCTTGCTTTGAAATTTAACGTAGGTTTTTTCAAATCTGTTTTGTTTTCAGACTGTGGGTTTGTCATTTTGAATATGTAGACCCGAACAATGACTCTGCCCCAAGCTTTAAACCTTGGCAAACAACTCAAAAATTTCTACATCACTTCTGCCACTGTGTTTTAAGAATACAGGTAATATTTATGATGCATAACAACCCTTTATAAAACTTGTCAATGAAATACCTGAATACTGCTTCGTTCTTTTGAATAATCAAAAGGTTGTGCTTCTTTTTAAACTTATTCAAACAATGATCATATGCTGAATGACTTTCTGAAAAAAATGAACAATAGCTCACAAGGGGATATCTTCTTGGTGATGGAATTCAAAAACCCTGTCTGCTGGTTCTCTTTCCATGTATTTCAAAGTTTTCAAAGCTGGATAATGACCTGTGAAAAAATGTATTGACTGTTCCCCTGCTTTGCAGAAATGCCTCCTCTTTTTAAGATTGGCGTTGACAGAATCTTGTAGATGTCCTTGGACTGGATTTGCAGTAGTGAAGTGCTTCATGGGTTTTGAGTGCTGCCCAGAACTAATAAAACTCATTTCCAACAAAACCCTGTCTTAATCTGCTGATGGCTATATGATGAGAAGGCTTTGGAAAAAGTTCTTTTTGTTCATGGTGGCAACCCCTGCTTCCAGGTGATACACAAGCTCCTTTCTGGACTGTAAGTGCACTCTTTTGGCTACATGCTTTCACACTATACTTCTCTGTTTTACTCAAAAAGAGCTCCTTTAAACTTCTGGGTAGGTGATAGTGGAGTACTGTTTTAACCACTTCCTTTAAAGAAACTGCTCCTTTTGGTATCAATGCATGCATATATCCAATATTTTCTCCCTCCCACTACAGGCACAGTTTGACAGAAAGCTTCTTTGAATAGGGAAATCAATACCTTTGCATCATAAACACTATCACTTACCCGTGAAATGACTTCTATTCAATTTTTGTATCCTTCCACTGCATTTTTAGATCAATCAGTTTCAGCAACCTGCAATGGCTTTGGCCATCTGCTCATACATGGAGGAGGCTCCTCATCAGGTAAGGTATCTGAAGGTGTTTTAACAAATCTGTTTGACACAACTTTTCTCTGGATGTGATGGTAAGTGAACCTCTTGAAAAATATCAATATTAGCATCTCTTCTTGCAAGCATCACTGTATTTCAGCAAAAACCCTAGCCAAAGTGACATTGTCTCTCTGTACTGTTCTAGGGGGTGACTGAAGTATCATCATTTGGTTTGGTCATCTTATGACACACTATTTTGAAGGATAGTCTCTGTGACTATGGAGGTCAGTGTCTTTTGAGAAACCAAGAACTTTCTTTCTGCCTGTGTAATGGCATTTGTTGTCAGCATCTATTCCATTTGATCTTTTGGACAAACAGGCTTCTTATGATTGGAATTTTTACTAATGACAGGCCTTTCTAAAGTTCAACAATTCACATGACTTGAAAGCTTCAGATGACCTCTTTTATCAGACCAGATTCTCTTTTCCTTTGAGCTAGCATATTTCAACTCTATTCCTGTTATGATCATCAGTCACATTCATAAAACCTGGAGTCTCTGTTTAATTTGTTCAGTTCAAGGCAAACCTGGACTTTTGCAATCTTCAAAGTCAATACTGGCCAGCGCCCTCTGCTTGTGGATGAAGGAGGCGCCCTAACCCTCTGCTTGTAAATGAAGGAGGTTCTGGGCCATGACAATTTGCCAGTTTGCTGTGACAGTGGTGTCTTTCTGTGATTTTCATGCTGGAAAGAACTGTAAAGTCTGGATGAGTAGCTTTCTGTTTTGCAGACATATCTCAGGCTCAAGTTACATTTAGAAGCAGCTGTTCCTCTAACTGTAAATTCAAGCATTTACTCCATGAGATGAAGTTATATTTCCTGCCTTTGTAGAAACCATAGAACACTGTGAAAAACCTAATAGTCAGCTTGAGATTGGGGTTTATGCAGTGCTGAGATCTAGGGGATATGAGTGGCGCGACTTAGGGCTGTTTTTCAATTTCATTTGCAAAGTAAGAGGTCAGTCATGGTAGGTCTGTTGCAGATGGAGGCTTTTTGGCTTTTTGATGATTGCCAAGGGTGAAATGTCTTAAAGCACCACTTCCTAACATAGGGGATACTTTTGAAACAGATGTGGATTTGCCTTTTAAAGTTGATGGGAAGATCAATAAGGCTAAAGCTAGATAGGATTGTGATAATGAGGTTTTGATTTTGACATGGGCAAACTGAAAAGGTAGAAGGGCGAAAAAAGTTTTAGGAGGGTTTTCTGGATGACATATTGACATAAGGAAATCAGTCTCTAGAAAACTCAGCTGTAGATATAGTCATCACTAACATGTAAAAAATATTGATGGCTAACACGCCGCACCACCCCCGGTAGGTGGACCCCTCTGGATTGCCGCAACCGAGGGTCCCACACTCGTGCCATGCAGCCGAGGACATTCTGTTGTGACGTGGCCTTCAACCAGGCAGTGAGTGCACCAAACGTTCGGCCTGGCTGGTCTTATAGGCTGCATTTCCTTGAGCTTCTCTGTCAGACTGGCGATCTGATGCTGTAGCCCCACCAAGGAGGGATCCGGCGGGGCCGGCCCTCCTCGATATTCCTGAGGATAACCCGCCATGGCCTCGATCTTCATGGCCTACTCCAAGGCGTCCTGCAAGTTGTCAATCTTCTGCTGGGTGAGGGGGGTTCGTGTCAAGGGAAGCAGGGCCTTGATGAACCAATCCCTCTAATGGTTCGGATCGATCGGGTATCTGAGCTTCCTGATTGCGTCCTTGAATCGCCGCATCAACTCCCATGCGGTCTCTCCTTCTTTCTGCTTAATCTCCCAGAGCTCGGACAGACCTTGCTGGTCCGTCTGGGGTAGTTTGAATTCGCGGACAAAATCCCGCTTTACGTCTGCAATTACTGGATTAGGATGGGCCTCAGAACACTTGATAAACCACCGCAAAGCTCTCTCTTTGAGCATGGTCTGGAACTCTATTAGGTTCCCTGCATCTGGCGTTTGCCAAGCCCTCCATATGGCTTCGCACAGATACCAGTGTTGCTCGACATCATCATTGCCCCAGCCAGAGAACTCTGGATACCGGGTGAAAGACCCCGCCATATTTACTTGCGTTGGGTTGACCAGGATAAAGCCGTCGGGTCCTGGTTGCGTGATTGTTCCACTAGGGAATGCAATGTTGCTAGTGCCGCTACTACTAACGTGTGTCACTATCGACAATGAACTGCTATGCAATTGAATCAATGCTTGTAACTTAACGAAAATATTACTTAAAGGTTGATAAAGTACCAGGGGAAGGTAGGGATCCTTGCCATGCAGAGTGTTGGAAACAGGGTTTCCTGGAGAAATGAATCTCGTCCGCCCTTGAAACAACCGCTACATCGCGACGTACCATTCACCATCGGAACTCTCATCGGGTTGTATCCCTGCATCGTCTTCGTCAGTCATCGTCTCCCTTCCTCGCTTGGCTGGGCTCCCATGCACCCACTGCACTCCCACCGTGGTCCCTCCTTTTTCCCGAGTTTCTGCATCCATAATTCCTATCCTCTGAGGCGCCTCCTTCTGGTTCTTCCTATCGGTTTCCCTTCGTCTCAAATCCCGCATCACCCGTTTTCGCCACCTATCGACGATCTGCGCCCGTCGATGTGCACGTCGCTCCTCAACTTCCATGCGGCCTCAGCATCCATTCCCCACTCCCCGCCTCACATTCTACGTAGCATCTATCCCTTCAGCCCTTCCCCCAGCACCGGAGGTTTATGCTTCCATGACCGTCTTTTGAAATTCCATCAGCCCCTCATCCACCATCAGGGCCTTAATTCACAGCGGAATCTCCTTAAGCAGCTTCCCTCTCAACCCGGAATGGAAAATAGCTTCAGCCTTCGAGAAGGATTGATAGCACTCGACAACAAATTCCACAATATATCCGTTCAAAGTGGTTTCTACCCAGAAATCCACCACGCGGGTTACTTCAGTGTCCAACCGATGCAGAGCCACCAAATCCTGGTGCACGCACCTACGGTTTATCTTCCGCGAGCTATCCCGAGGTACCTTCGTCTGTAACCTCCGCAACCAATTACATAGGTCACTAGGGAACTTTCCCCAGAGGATCTCGTAAGTGTCACTGGCGGAATCTGAGAAGAGGACAAGATCCTTAAGCACACTTTCCTTTTTATGCGTCACCTCCACTTGCTGAGCAATGAACTGATCCAGATGGTTATCCCACCATCTCCGTATTTCGCCTTCGTAGATCCTCGATACCATGATCTAGTTCCCCTCATACCATGCAGGTCCTGGCAACGGAACCACTTGTTGGCGAGGAATTAGGTCTCGTAGGCAAGACTCATGTTCAAGAGTTGTGGCCAACAAAGGAATCCGCTGTAGTCTAGAACCACGCCGGCATTATCACCCTACTCCAGAGAGCAGAGAGTCTCACTCGAGGTGTGCCGCAACCACATGCAGAAGGGGAATAGATCGATAGCAAGGAACAGATCCGCAACCCATGATTACCATTAAACAGATTGCATAAACACAGATATATCCGCAAGAACATTCAGAGCATACACAAATATTAAGCAAATAAAATTTTAAACCATCATAATCATCATGCATGCATAAGAACTACACAGTGGGACAGTAACCTGCAATTGTATTGATATCTTCATCCACAATCATCCTTACATAAATTTCGCAAGGAGAGCTTACAGTCTGATACATATGTATTACATACCAGAAAGGTAAATGAGAGAACCCTAGGAACTACAGAGATGTCCTGGCCGATCTCTTTCAGTCGCTCTGCGTTCCGTTTCCTGTAGCCTTCTTCTTCCTTCTTTCGGCCGGGTGACTGCTATTTATTCACCCACTTTCACAACTGTTAGTTCCTCTTTTTTTTTCTTCTTCAGCTGCTTCCCGCTTCTCTCTTGTCATCTGTGTGTTCCGCTTTCTGTCTTCTGCTGTATATCTTCATGCATCTGCTGTCTTTAGCTATCTCTTGCTTCTGCGCCACCTTGATAGCTCTGCGGCTTGTTGTTGTTGCGACTTGGTCGTGATTGCCATGTGTCCTCATGCTGCAACTCAAAAAGGCCATCCTTTATTGAAAATGCAGAATATTTCAAACAACAAAAACAAGGGCCCCAACAGAAGCATAAACAAAAATAATCAATCACACATAGCACAGTTTTTAATCGGGAAAGCCTGAAGCTGAAAACCCCAAATATATATTATGTAACATGGAGATCATATGACAATCTCATACAAAGCTTATCACAAGCCCTCAGTACAGTACAATCGTCATACACTAATTAGGACCAATATTGCAAATCCATGCACCGACCTTTGCCTCCTACTAGCCTGCCTCCACTATGCAATCCCTGCTGACGAATAGCTCTGAATGAATTCGAATTACCCTTGCCTTGACTACAAAATCCTCATTGGAAACTCCAATGTGTGTGTGATGCAATCAATGCATCACTATAGTCACAATAGATAGTCTATCTTGCCCTTTCACCTACCTCTCCATTGGGTCTTCACTGAAACTGCCATGCACTGTAGTGAACTGATGTATTGTTCAGTTGATTAATGAGTTATTATTTATGAATTAATTAACTAATTAATTCACTCCACTCTCACTAGTGTATCAATCAATTAGACTAGATACAACTAGCTCAATTGAATCTAACTGATTTAAACTGAATACAACTCCATAACTACTTCTTCCAACTGTGTCATCACTCTGCCACTTGAGTTCTAACTGAGTCCTCCATGCATTAGCTCTAGTAAACCCTTGGGAATTGCGTAATTCCCTCAGTCCGCTGATGCGCCACATCTGTGCACTGAAATGAAGTGCTCCAAGAGAATAAGTTGTTGTTTAGAGCCTGATTATTATTAAGAGCTAATAATAATCGACATGCATCTATTTTTAGATCAGCGATCTATAAATAGACTTCGCGCAATATTCTAAAAATAGAATTTCATCTATTTTTCCAACTTGACCAACCATCCACAAATAGCATCCTGCAAGTTCTAAAATATGATCATCATGTCTAAAAATAGACTTGCGCCAAAAATAGCCTACGGGCCCATTTAGTGAAGGCGACTCTCTTCACTAAGCTCATCATCTTGTTGAATTTCAACACATGATGTTTATTTTTAATATTAAATCATGATATTTATTAAAAATTATGTATTGGTAATTGTAAAATTGTGTAACTATAATTGTAATTGTATGTATAGTGATTGCAATTGTATGTAAAATTGTAAAATTGTAATTGCAATTGTAATTGTGTGTAAAATATTTATAAAAATGTAATTGCAATTGTATTGTGAAATTGTGAAAATGTAATTGTATGTATTGTCATGATTTAAATTTATTAAAATTGTAAAATTGTAAAATTGTAATTGTAATTTTAATTTTAGTTGTATGTAAAATATTTGTAAAAATTTAATTGTAATTGTATGTAAAATTGTAAAATTGTAAATTGTAATTGTAATTGTATGTAAAGTATTTGTAAAATTGTAATTGTAATTTTATTGTGAAATTGTGAAATTGTAATTTTATGTATTGTCATGATTCAATTTTATTAAAATTGTGAAATTTGTAAATTTGTAAAACTGTAAAATTGTAAATTAATTGTCAATTTTGAACCATATCTACTGTAAGTAAAATATATACCGTACATATTATTAAATTACCATAATTGTAAAATTGTAAATTTGTATGAATATAAATCATTGTAAAATAATAAATCTAGAATAATATGATTTTTTGTAACATAATAAAGTTTAGAAAATAATGCAAATAAATTCATGTTTAGAATTATCATTATTTTATTATGATATATATATATATATAGAGGGTGCATTTATTATCTCTCTCTCTCTCTCTCTCTCTCTCTATATATATATATATATATATATATATATAGGGTGCATTTATTTAAGTAATGATATATATATATATATATATATATATATATATATATATATATATATATATATATATATATATATATATATATATATATATATATATATATATATATATATATATATATATATATATATATATATATATATATATATATATAGGGTGCATTTATTTAAGTAATGATATAGTGAAAAACCATTTAAAACAATCAAGTAGTTGTATTATTTTAGGAATTGACATAAAAAAAAGAACTTGATAGAGTGCATTGTTTTCGACATCAACATAATTGCAAATTATCAAGTGAAATGATTTTAACATTAACACAATGCAAACCAATTAATTCAAAATATATATATTATAATGTTTCGAAAAAAAAGAATCTTAGTTATAAGGTTAAGTCATCTTCTTTATAAAAAACCATCTTAAATAGTATAAATGATGAAATAATGCATGTACCATATCACTTTTTGTTCTCATAATCACCCTCATTATCTTCCATATCGCTTGGCATGATAACACTATTGTTCTCAAAAATATGTTTTGATCTAGGGTAATGTCTCAATATGAACCACCAATCCCTATCCAACACATCTAGGTAAAAAGACACATGGCTTCAGTGTTTCGGGAAAACATAAATCTCCTTAGCTTCATCCCACATATTTCTAGAGTTGATACATATCAGCCTACTATCATGATCTTCCTTTACATTATTTCGATCAAAGGTGCCTCACCACTTGCACCTAAAAATAACACATTGGAAAGAAGAGAAGTCCACTTCAATGATCTCTTGTATCTTCCCAACATAATCTAACGTCCCTCGTACTAGGTTTGATCATGATGACTAGCTCGACTATATTGATCAAACTCGACTTCTACTTCACAGTCTTATGACATGTGTCCATCATCGACATTTTCTATGCAAAAATGGTGTCCATATGCCCACATAGATGGGAACAAATGCACCTATAAAAAAGTTAAAAAATCATAGTATCATGTGTCTAATAGCCCAACTGTTAAAATATAAATATAGATGTTACATTTCAAAGGTGCATTATTAAGTTTAAAATGTACATACATAGATTATTATCGAGTTGCTGCACCCAATACCTACATTTAGCGCATCCTCTTCAACATGCGTGTAATGACTGGTTGCACCGTATTTCTCTCTAACTTGGTCAGCAACCCAACTGTTGGGGCATATAATTGGCATATTTTCTTTTAAATGATCGAGATAAGGCACGATTCTACCATTCAATTGTCTGAATTCTTTCCTGTCACTATCCCGTTTCATCCTCTTTTGTTCGTACAATGCGACCCATAGTTGTGTCACTTTGGAATTGTAAAGAACGAATTTATTGATTGCTTCAATTTCTGCATTCGCTGATGAATTCAAACCGACATATAGTACATATGAGATCAAAATATACATTATATCGAAGTTCAACATGAATATTTACTTTATGTAAATTTGAAAAATTATAAGTCGCTTACTCTTTATCAAGCACCTTTTTCCATTTGTTTGGAGAAGCTCCCCTTCTCTTTTGTATTCATCCCTTTCATCATCCCAAATCACTGCACCTGGTCTCTTGTTGATCTACTTGATGTACTCATTGGCATAATAGAAAGACTCATATGATATGTACCCCTTTGCCATAGACCACTCAGGTTTTTCCCTTTGTCAAACAAAACCTTTCAATTTCTTCATGTACCTTTCTAATAAGAACATCGAACGGCAAGAAACCACCCCAACTATTTCAACCTCATCTACTAGGTGGATTAAAAGATGAACATGCAAGTCCATGAAACTCGTCGACAGTTCCTTCTCAAACATACAAACAATCTCAATTATCTCTTGATGCCACTGTTGAATGCTAGCCACATGAATCTCTTTTGACATGATCCAACGTACCAATGCAGATAATTTAGATATGGCACATCCTAGGTCTTGAGGGAAGTCATGTTTCACATACCCACGCATGAACAAAGGATAATGGCATTGCAAAGCTATAAACACATGCAATAATATACAAAATTAGTTACGTTTTATGATCCCTGCATGGGATAAAATTTATTAATATAAAAAATAATAAAATCATGCTTTTGACACTATAGGTACTCTTAGAAGATTCAAATGGTCATGCGATTTCAACTCCGACAAATGGTCTTCCATAGTGAAGCAACACCATAGTGAAGACCCAAATGAAGATGGCACCCTCACACCCATTATAACTTCCTTTTCCAAATAAAGATCATCTTTTTTTTAAATCCACGGGAAATCACCATCTTTGAAATACCAATTAGAGGTGTTACACCATTTTTTGGTCATCTAACCCATTATCATTAGATGAACCCAAGTACACCATGTAAGACCAATTTTCCCCAAGTAAAATTGCTTTCACCACATTTGTTTACGTTTCTTGGTCATATTTAACCCAAAACAAGGTAATCAATTAAATAAATCATTATTTATTTAATTATTTCCTAAGAATAAGTTATTTAAATCATTATTTAAATAATATTCTTAGTTAAATTTGACTAAATCACATATAAATAATTAAATAAACCATTATTTATTTAATTATATTCCCCTTATCTCCCTTAAAATAATAAATAAATCATTTATTTATTTTTTATTTATAAATAAAGGAATTGACCCAAGTCAAAAGCCCTTTTCCCTCTAACAAATATAATAAAATATTCCTAAAGGGTGATTCTAGAATTTGATTAATAATATTTTATTCATGCACCGAGTTCTAGAACACCCCAATATTTTGTTATAAATAGGAGGGTTTTCCCCGTTCATTAGTCACCTCCATTGCATTAGATCACACTAGATCTACTCTTGGTCACCAATTTCATTTGTTTGCATTTTGAACTCCCATTGAGTTCCATGTTTTTTAGGGTTTTCCACATTAACCAAAGAGAGGAATTTTAGATCTGAAACACTGAGGACTTCCAAGAACCCATCCCACTGAGGAGAATTGGAAAACACCTTTCTTGTTTTCCTCTCAGGTGCCCCATTCTTTAATATAATATAAGATTCTTTTTATGCATTGTTCTTGTCTTGTTCATTGGATATATGGAGCCATTTTACATTTTATCTGCTTAATGTCTTTTATGCTTAGATCTAATTTTATGCAGCAAACTTAAAGATATTTTTCAGCCATACTTGATGTTAGGGCTACTTGATATGCATAGCTAAAGTGATCTTTTACGACGAAAGAATCATACTAACAAGAGGGACCAACCTCTCATCCCATACTTTCTAATTGTCTTGGCCAATGTTTCTTTCTAGTTTTTGAAGTAATAAGATCTTTCCTAACAACCAATGTGTCACTTTGTTTCGATGATATGTGTCTCCATAAAGAAGATGAAACATTTTTAAATATATGCATGGGATCTAACAAGTGGGTAACCTTAAGATGCTCCCAATAAGGGAGGTTATAAAATATAGATTTCCTTTTCATCCCAATGGGAAATTTATCAACATAGTTGTCGAAGAATTCTGGATCATCGAACATAGGATCCCCATTTTAATCAAACATTTCTATGAACTCCTTCTCCTTCTCTCTCTCATATGCTCTAAGCCATTCAACTGGTGTCGTTATTGCATGCCTTTGGGTTCTCTCTCATTTACCATTGAAAGAGGATGTCGCTCTTCTGGGAGGAATACCCTAGAGCAGTCATACACTGGCTTTCATAGGTCGTTGGACCATCTAGATTTTAGAGAAGTTCCACAACATTTACATCCATAATTAATCAAGAGATCATGTTCATTGCTAAAAAAATTCTCAAAACTGAAAGTGCTCAGAAGTGTTCCGAACCTAAGCGATTTTAAAGGTCTCGTCGCTGCAATTCTGGCGCCATCAATGGTTCGCAAAATGAAGGTCGTATGTAGAAGTTATGAAGGTTTGAAAAGCCCAGTAAACTCCAAAAAAAATGACATTTGAGACAACACCCCGTATATATATATATATATATATATATATATATATATATATATATATATATATATATATATATATATATATATATATATATATGTTTTGAAATATTTTTTATTATAATTTTTTTTTGGGCCTATCATCGGGTGATACATTGCTAGCTCGGAGGCTGCCATGTGTCCCCAAGCCATAAGTGAAATGGTCATTCAAAAATTATTGGAGGCAAAAGGAATCGAACAGCCAACACTCTGTGTAACAACCCCACGCTTTACCATTTGATCTACATCTTAGTTATTAACATTATATGTAACGAGTTTGATGTTATAGATTAAATTTTTTATATTCGGGGGTTGGGGAGGCCAGCCCCCCCTCCATACGCCCTAGCACCAGAACCATGGATCCAGCTCTAAACCGCAAGCAAACTCAACTGTCGTGACAAAGTCTGGTCACATGTGTTTTAAACTGCAGCATAATTTTTTTTAACCTGACAGCATCTATTAACCCGACGGTCTATGAAAAGGTTGGTCACATGTTATGACATAAACTGCAATACCAAATGTTTCGCTAACCAACTCCGGCTACAACGCAACATATCACATGCAGTAAGTTTTATGTAACATTTTCCGCGCAGTTAGGGTTTGCGGAACCGTAAGACTCCAGGTTCCATACCACTCAGAAAAGATTATCAAATGGTTACAAACGCAGTTTATGTAGTCACATGGCGGGTTTCAAAGTTTTAATGTGACGGTTAAAGGTTAGAGCGAAACCACAACTTCCAGATGCTGACTCATATGTCGAAGTTTAAAACGTTAATGCGAAGGTTATGGCGGGGTTGGCATTTGGCCACCCTGCCACTACCACTTTATGTCAAAGTTATCTGCTTACCAATTATGGAGTGCACCCCCAAATTTGGGGTTTTCTATTAAATTAACTACAGTTAAACTGACAGTCTCCACATTTAGTGGAGCTTTCCTAGGTGCGATTGGGAAAATTACTGTTTGGGTGATAAGTCTTAGGGATTTCGACCATTTTTGAAGAATGTATAGTGATTTATGGCTAATTTAGACATTATGAACTCATTGGAATAGGTCTTAGAGCCATCAGAGGTCATTTCATTTAGGTTTTTCTTCAGGAGAGGTCAAGGATCCACTAGGGCCATTAGGGTGTTTTCAGTGTATTGAGCACCTATTCTCTGTTTTTTGCAAATGAATAGTCATTCCTAAGTAATTTAAGCATTCTGAAGCTATTTTTAGAGAGAGCACATCCATTTTAGGATTTTTATCACATGTACTTACCATTTCTGAGCAATAAGATATGAGGGACATGCCATTGGGAGCTGGACCAGGAGATGTAGCCCAGGAGGGGTGAACTGCTTCATCAATTTGCTGACTATTGTCATATGTGATGCTTTATTCTCTGCCATTTACTGTTGAACAGTGTTATACAAGCTAATTTACATGCTTTAATCTCACATAAAAATATGTTTAACTAAGTTAAAACCATTTGTTTCACCTGCAAACTTCAGTGAGCCTTATGCACACAATTTAATTACTGTTTGGATACTTAGCACAAAAAAACTAATACATTCCATTCAGATCAAGTTGGTATCAGAGCTTGAGTTAAGCTAGAGTATTTTCTCTGTTTAATCTTTGTGCAAGGATTTTTTTAACAGTTTGCAAGAGTTTTAATGCTTACTAGGTTGAAGATTAAGAGAGGAGAATGTCAATTGGTGAGTTCAAAGTAATCCTCAACCAAGGAGGGAAAGAGTGCCATTATCTCCACCTTCAATTTCACCTCAAAGAGAAGCAGAAGCAACATCAAGAATGCCTCCAAGAGAAGAAGAAACCCATGAAGAGGTGGATCCCAAAGAGGAAGAAAGAGTGTTCAGGAAAGCATTCCTTGACATGACTGAAATGGTGAGAGTCCTTTATCAAGAAAGGAATGAAAGAATATAAGGAGAAGGATCCCAACTTCACAAGGAAGGTCAGGGATCACCAGGAGGTCACAATTATGAAGATAAATCAAAGAAGGGCAATGGAGGAAATGGAGGCAGTGGAAATTCACCATACTCACCCTCATCATCATCATCCTCTACTTCATCTTCAGTACACCAGTCACACAAGTTAAAGAAAACTAGTAAAAATCCTTTTCTAAAACTTGATGTTAAGTTTGAATTGCCAATGTTTGATGGTGAAGTTAATGCAAAAAAGCTAGATAATTGGATTAGGCAATTAGAGGTCTATTTGAGAATCCAAAATTTTCATGATGATGACACCAAAATCCAACTAGCTTCATTGAGAATGGAAGGTGCAACACTTGTTTGGTGGGAAGCCAAGACAAAGGAGGAGATTAAGAAATATGGTAAGAATATTCTATCATGGACTGATTTCATTACTGTAATAAAACAACATTTTTATCCATTAGCTCACATGCATAAATCCATAATGTCTGGAAAAATTTTAAACAATTGAAAGGACAAAATGTACAAGTGTATACTCAAGAATTTAGGAGAAGAGCTCTTTTACTAGGAGTAGATTTGCATAGCCAAAACACTTTTCTCAAGTATATAGGAGGTTTACATACCTACCTAAGACACACAATCCTCATGTTTAACCCTACAAGCCTAGATGAGGTTTGTGTTCAAGCCACACATTTAGAGGCAAGGGGAAAACAAAAATTAGATGGGAATGAGGAAAGTGAGTTTAAAGGCAAATGGAAGAAAAAGAGAAATTCAAATACTAGAAAAGAGAAGGGAAAATTCTTTTGCAAACACTATTCTAAAACTAGCCATGATGAGGACCATTGTTGGAAACTTCATCTAGAGTTGAAACCATAAAGTTTTAAAGCCAAAGAGAAAGCCAAGGAGAAAGGCAAGATAATTGCAATAGCTGAACAAGACCTAGGGTCAGATTCAGGAGACGAAACAAAAATCATAGCTATGGGAGTAAAGAACCTAAAGGGGAAAGAGATTGAAAATAAACCCAGTTCTAGTATATCTAAATGTGACATAGAAGCTCCAAGTGAAGAAAAGAGAATTGAACTGTTTCATGTGAGGGTCATTTCCAAACATACCAAGGTTGACACATTGCTTGACAGTGGGTCACAAGAAAATTTAATATTTGAAGACTTGGTCAAGAAACTTAATCTTGAGACCATTCAACATCCGAAACCATATCACACTAGAAAATTTGGCTCAATTTCTGACAGCCACTTCGTCGCTATTCCGACACACAGTCGTCGCAAGAGTGACAGTTCAAGGCAAGAAAAATCATGGTTCGCCATTACGTCACAATTCCAACGCTTTTCCAAAGTGTCGCAATACTGACACTTTTTTTGAGGTTTCCAAACAATCGTCGCTCTTTCGACGTTTTCAAAACCGTCGCTCATCTGACTTTTATAACTGTCGCAATTTCGACGACATGCGTTCCGACGTTTTGAACATCTCTCTTCTGACATTTCTAACCTGTCACTCTTCCAACGTCTAACCACGATTTTAAAGCATCGCAAAATCGACACTTTGAAGGTGTCGCTCTACCGATGCTTTGTAGGTGTCGCTCTACCGACAGATTGAATGTGTCGCTCTTCCGACGCTTTGAATGTGTCGCTCTACCGACGCTTTGTAGGTGTAGCTCTACAGATGCTTTGAAGGTGTCGCTCTTTTGACGCTTTGAAGGTGCTGGTCTTTCGACACTTTGATAAAATATTTAAAAAAAAAATTAAACAGCTTCTGAGGGCTTTATATAATGTTCCGGCTACACATATATTATTAAACTTGTGTCAATGCGACCAACATGCCATACCGTGGTTAAAACCACAAACCATAGTTAGGACAACGACAATCAACATATATATATGAGTGGGGCCCAGCGCTTATGACCGTTCCACATCCAACGGTGGATAATACATCACACCGGCTTCAACGATCCAACGATCCAACTGGATATCGCGTGCGTTAATTGCACGATCATTAACTCGTGATGAGAGTGGTTTTACAAAACTACTTAAGGCCACATGTTAGCCCATGGCATTGATCATGTCCAAATGGGGAATACATCTTACCGTATAAAGGTGGTGCGATATGCCAGAAACTCGTCTTTACTGTGCGGCCCTCACGGTTCTGACTAATCTTGCTCAGGGTTCCACCTGACTTCAAAACTGAATCTTTCCCACATAATACGGTTCAATATCTACTCTCCCTCGATTCTCGCTCGGAAACCAGGAATAACAATTACCTCCATCCTTCATGAACCCTTATCGATTCCTGTTGGTCTATTCACACGAGGTTAGAGCATATTCAGGATTTGATTGTCAACAAGTTGTGGGGTGTGGCTTCCATACAAAATCCAACATCGATTAATACAGGACTTCGACCTGTAATATCTATGCACGCCCTCACGGAACTTACACACACAATTCATATATTAGTTTAACATATGTTTATCACGCAGTTAAGCACGGAGACTCATAAACAAATCAACACCTCATCAGATACCGAGTACCATTCAAGCCCTCCAGTTACATAGGACATCATTCAACTCAACTACAGAGATTATTCACATAGAGATTCAAGGAATTCCACACAAAATTTAAATCAATCAATACACAAATACTCAAGGTATTCTCCCACAGAGTTAAACAACGAATGCACAGTTATACTGAGACAAATTCCTCATTTATACGGTGACCAAACTTACAAGCTTTTAGCTGGCCAGATCTTCAATCGATTGGCCCTTCTCTTCTACCCTGTCTCCTCTACAGTTCTATGCAGCCTATGCAGTTCTCTATGCAGGTCTCTCGACTCTGTCACAGAGGTTTATTTTTATATCAATTACAATGAATCGATTCGAATTTCTCGATGACTCACAAACTCTTCAAATTCCTACAGTTCCAAATTATACTAATGCTCTGACGGACATAGACGGACTGCCTCTTCCTATGCCCACTAATCATTCGGGCAGTTACATTTTCCTCTAAAAACTAACTAAATTAGCTCAAATATGGATAATTCCATAGGGAAATAAAACATGAGACCCCCCTTTACATTTATTTATGTACAAAAGTTGTCTTGGGTCTAATTCCCCTGCATCAATAACATTGTCATCCCTATTGTTTAAATTTCATACTTTATAATCTCCTGAAGCAAGCAAATGGACACAAAACACATGTAAAACATATCAACCATGCAATGCAAAACCATGGTGGTATTTTTGATCAGCTGTAAACTTGATGACATCTTTTCTGAGATTCCCTAGGTCATATTCACTGGCTAGTTGGAAGAGTGATTTGTAATTTGTTTAATAATGGTTATGTTAGCTGGACTCTTTAATGCACTAGCTGATGAAAAGGTTTATAAATACTCTACTGTCATAGTTTTGGATATCCTCATATGTTATTTTAGACTCCATATTCACTCTCTGTTGAGCCCTAACTGTCCAACATCAGCGACACTGTATTTCTTTGTCGCAATCTCCAAAAACTAAATGGCTGATGTATATGGATTCAAAAAATTTCGTTCTTAAACTTCTGGATCATGTCCACAGTGTTTTTGGACTGGAATGGCTACCAAACAATTTAAAAAAAAAATTAAACACAGGGTATCATCTGTATATCACATTTCGTTAGTGTTTAAAATGGATCTTGATAGAAAGTTAAATGTCTTCCAATTGTTGATTTCACTAGCAAATCCACATCCATTTCTGTTCAATCAACTTGAGAATTTGCACATAAAATTCAGTAATGAAAAAGGTAGAAAATGGCAGTTCAGAGAAAGAGAGAGCTTGTCAGAGAAGATGGAAAAAATAATCTATTAATTTACAAGAATGGACTCCAGAAAAATGAAAAACCAAACTCAGAAAACTACCAAGTATCCATTTGGTTTATACACAATTCTGCTAACTAATGCAGGTGATTGAGATGCAAATTAGCACCTTTACAAAGAGCTACACGTGGCTAAATTTTAATACCGCCCATTGGTCATTCCCATATCAGCTATAATTCCAGCCCTGGTAGTGGTGATCTATAAAAATGGTTCCCTTTGAACGCTTCTAGCCATATTAGAAACTCAAAACATATCGTGTAGGATTGAAGCTAGCAAGTACCACTAAACATAAAATGCACAAACATATACTATTCCTATTAGATCGAAAAAATAACACATAACAAACATTGTATAGTTAGCAGAACAGAAAACTTGAAAGTTCAAAACCAAATTTGAAAAGACTGAAAGAAATATACATTTGCAGGCTCTCTGAATCACTTACAGAATGGAAAGAGAATAATAATAAAGCCAATAGGGTAGAGGAAAAATGTTGTCTTATCCAAGAAGGGTAACACTGTAGCACATGCACAGAAATATCTGAAGTATTAAAGATAAATGTATAGAAACAACTTAAAAAATGGAACCTTAATTCAGTTCAGATCTAATAACTTTTATCAAAAGAAACTTACCATCATAGCCTAGAAAGTTCAGGTAATGGTAGTAAGAGAAGGCTACCATAAAGAGAAAATTTGACAGTAAAATAGGAACGAATCCTTGTGCAACCAACATCAATTTTAAGGCAGTTGCGGCACATCTTGCATCAGAAAAATCAACAAAACATAACACTAGAGGTTCTCAACCAGGCTGCAAAGCTCACAAGATTGCCAACATTTCATTAGACCTCGTTAAAATAATTTAGTTTCTATCTATCAATAAATAAACAAAATATACTCTGCTTCAATAGCAAACAAGCATTTATAAAAACTTGACACATAAATTAAGATCCACGCTATCATTTTAAGCTTAATTTATCAATGAATACTCAAAATTTAGACTGTGCTTACACGTCTAGGCTCCTTCTGTACCAGTCAAAATTCTTTGAAACCAATGAATGGAGGGAAAATTTCTGTTGTCAGGTTAAGAAAAACACTCTAAAGGACGAGCATACATGCATGACCAGATAAAAATCAAGACACTATACACAACTGAAAGCCTACCTAAAAGCAATCAATCTTCATATCAAAGTAGCATATATTCAGTTTCACAATGACCTAATGTCATCATGTACTCAACAAGTCAATTGATGCAGTGTCATAAAACCTCAAGCCTCAAACATCTTTACAAGTGGGCATTTCAGGTCCGATTTAGAACAAACCTGTTAGAGATTTCACTGAAATCAAGTTACATTCTAATGCTCATTTAATATAGAGATTAAGATTCTGAATCTATGATGTTACTATTGTTGCCAGTATTTTTATTGTACTTGTGCCATACCCACCTCCACTAATAGTAACAACAATGTTGAATCCTGATCAGTCTCCATCCATGGGATTTTAATGGCCCTTAGATGTGAGATTCACATGTCAAATTGAATCATTTCATAGAATGACTCCACTGCATATTATTGCCTTTTAGCTATGGCTGAGTATCAATTTTACCAATTTGGCCAGCACTTGAATATAATCCTAATTACATCAAATTTCAAAATTTGAGTCTAACCCTAAATGCATAAAATTCTGCAAAACCCACTTATGCAACACAGTCTAGGAGGCGTTAACATTCCTATGAAGTATTTAAACATTGTTGAGGGCTAAGAATAGTTGGACTTTGCCAACTAAACAAACTCACTTTTGACCACTTCTAGTAACTTTAGCCTGTAGATGCTCTCATAAAAGGAAAGCAGGTGGTCCAATAAAATGAAGGGGACTGGTTGCGTGTTTCATTCACTTTTTTTTTGTCAGCTGAAAGATTTACAAGAAGAATAAATCTACTGAAGCATGAAACTGATTTTGTTGCTGCCCCAACTACCACTGATATACATCACAATGTGTCATATTTTACTGTAAGCATTTATTGAGAGCGGGCAACACTAAATCCAAGTAATTCCCCTCATCCCTTAAAAGACACCTCTAAATATAACTAGAAATTTCAAATAGTTAGACAAGGAAAAGTACAAAGATATAACAGATCTGTGTTGAGCCAAAAACTTGTGCATTCACAACAAAACTGGGATGGATAAAACTTAAAAACAATTATGGACTTTGACGAAAAATTGTCTTATGCATACAAAATGAAAGAAGCATTGGCATACTACTATGTTTACAAATTTAAGGACATGCAGAGTGAGTCTCCAAGCAACACATTTACATGTGGAGACCCTAGATCGTTGTACCCACAATATCTAGTGACTTATAAAATGATTGCCAAAACAATGCCTTTGCTATGCATGTAAGAACACCACCTGTATAATGAGGGAGATGTAATATTGTCTGAGAAGCAGATTTATATAGAGTGGTCCAATATTGTGTATTTATGGAAGATACAACTGATTTTGGCATGAAACATGTATCCAAGATTTCAATGTGCCTTATTTCAGAGCCCATTGATGATTTACTATGAAACCTAAACTTTCAAAACAAACACATTGAAATCACAGGATCTCCATCACGAATATCATAATATTAACTGTCTTTTGGGCATTGGCAGTAGATACCATAAGAGGCCCACATGGCCTGTACCACCAATTTCGGGCACTGGCAGTAGATACCATATTAATATTCTTCTTCTATATCTTCTTGATCTTCATCCAACTGATCAACATCTATATCAACATCTGATTTAGAAACGGTGTTGAAATGATCGACCATGTCATCATCATCATCAATTATGTCATTTTCAATAATATCCTCATCGACATCATGATCAATAATTGTTTCCTCATCTCCTATGCCTGGTTCATTTTCTAAGATATCTTCTTCGTCTGTCAATGCATCATCCTGCTCATCTGCCACTGCATCATCTTCTTCTAGATCAATATCATATTATTCCTCTACAGTATACCCTACTGGCCTTCCTCTTGGATCATATCTAATAGCAAATGACCATTCATTCTCACCTGGAACCTCTGAGTAAAAGGCTTGTTTGCATTGGCTTGGAAAAACATAACGATCTTTTCCTGCTTCAAACTGCGATGTTTTAACCATTGGAAATCCATTTTCATGTTGAATAAGTGTTCTATCATCATCACGTACATTCATTCGTAGCCTATACCATTTGACGTCGAACAAAACGATTTTGAAGGAATTAAAGTCACACTCAACTAGATCATCTAAGAACCCATAATATCTATTTTCAGATTCTCAAGGATGTCTATCACTCCTGGAGGAAACATTAGTGACCTGGAATACTACAATTATCCCACTATCAGAATTTTTCCTGTTATCATCCAACTTTTTAACGCGAAATTTACGACCATTGCACCACATAGCCTTGTGGTGTTTCAACTGCAATATGCCAAACATGAAAAAGATGCATTCTTAATTAATAATTAATCATATAATTTACACAGCATGAAAATTAACTGAAAAATCAAACTTGTTGTCACATTATAAATATCGTATAAAATAATTAATGAATAAAATAAGTGAATTAATTGCTTACCTTTCTATCTTTCAAACCATATGCTAAATCGATTTCCCTGTCCGTAACGTTTCCATCTCCACTACGATATGCTTCTCTAATCAATTCACACAGTAGTTTCCATGATAACCTACCGTTGTTACGTCATTTACATGTTTCAATCCATTCACTCATCCACTCAAGATTGTTTGCAATGTATAAAAGTAGTGCCTCATAATCTTGAGCACCTGAATAAAAAAACAATAATTCACCAATATTAATAAATATTACTCATAACCATGGTAAATTATATTAATTGATAAACTATGAAAGAATAAGACCTAAATTAATATAATGTTCATATACATGATGTAAAAAAATGAAACATTATATGTATTATACATAATAAATCTTTTACCTCTCACTTTCTTCATTCTACCTTTTCCCAACAGGTGCTCCACTTCAAATTTTTTGATGGAGTTCACATCCCAAATGCAATCCACCACCTTCATGGCTAGCGCAGCTAATATAGGAAGATAATGACTATTATACACCATGTATTGATATACCACATATCCCTCCACCATAGAACCCTCAGGTCGTGCTCTTTGTCTAACCAAAGCCTTCAAGGATTTTAGGTGCCTCTTGACCATCCACATTGACCTTGTGTGTACTGGTCCACACATTTCAATCTCCTCAACTTGGTGTATCAAGTAGTGTTCTTGTGCATTGAAAATTTTTGGAGGTAGATACTTTTTCATTTCACACATTAGCCAAGGAATTTCTCTCTTCCAATACTTTATTTCATCTTGATGAATTTCTTTTAATGAAAACCATCTGCAAATCATTACGCAAGGTTATTTCAATGAAAACTAATATATATTTCATTATAAGTAAATTAATACATCATTTCATTAAGTATGAAAATAAATTGTATCAATTAGATTTTGCGTATAAATCAAAACTTCTTACCTCATGTATTTACTAAGACCATATATAACTTAATTGACATTGTTGTCGAAGTCGTTTGGGAGAGATATAGGTAGAACATACTATAACAATAAAAAATGAATCGTTATATCTTTCCAAATTAAACAGAAAAAAGGAAAATTTAAAATATGTATTCAAGCAATAACATACAAAAATGTATACCAAAAAAATTACCTTAACAAAGGTATGCCAATCATGTGTTTTCACCCCACTGAAGTCACCTTTCTTCGTTAAGATATTATTTATGTTTGAAGCAAAACCTGTTGGAAATTTAATTCTTGTAACGACCTCTTTTACATCATTGCTTTGTTGTTCTGTTAATAACCATGGAATATTATTATAATTTTTACCTCCATTGTTATTTGAGCCGTCGATCATACTTTTCATTGCATGATTCGATTTCTCAATGTCAGCACAATTTTTGTCAATTTTATCTCTATCATGTGCACCATCTATGGTTCGCCATAACATTTCTATCACATTCTTCCCGACATGCATTGTATCAAACAAATGAGCTATTTTTAGGTCCTCATAGTAGGGAAACCTCGTGAATTGAGAAGGATAACATTTCATTCCAGGTGGAAGTACAATATTAGTACCTTCACCACGACGATGACCTTGATATCAAAGAATAAAATAAATCAAAACAATATTAATTATAAAATACAATAAAATAAATTCATTAGTTAAAACAAAAATTCCAAACATTACATAAAAAAATAATATATATACACAAATTACGTACCAGCTGCTTGACGATTATTAATTCTGTTATATTCCAACATCCACAACTGAGGTGCCATTCTTCGTGGTTTTAATCCAGTTTCTTCTTTATCATTGAAAAGATATTTTTCAGTAGTAAGATACTTATGGTTCCTAGAGAGGAAGTGCCTAAACTCATCAAACACCATATTTCTTAAGTCTGGCGAATTACGATACTTCATCTTAGGGCCACAAACTGGACATGCAAATCTACCCTTTGTTTGAAGACCTGCAATAGATGGATCAATAACAATTAATATACTATGAGATCATTTTTAAAACATGCAATATGGTATATCTAATTTAGATAATTATGTATTATATTAAAGTGCAACGAAATATTACATACCACAAACATGTGTTAGTCCTGGGCATCATGAATTGTCCATACAAGCATTCCACGACATTGAAATCTCTTTTGCTTGATTGGTTTAGTGATGTCATACATAGTGATGCCATGCCATAACTGTATTAGCTCATCGATAAGAGGCTCAATATATCATTCATATATTTGACCTGGTACTTACCTAATTGTTCAAAATTACGGTACATAATAATTACTACCATGATATATGTATATATAAGTAAGTAAATAAATAAAATATATATTTATGCAAACAACGAGAGAAATGAAAATGTTATATTAAAAAAAATAATGTATCAAATACCTGGAATAATCATAGTCAACATTATGTGCTCCCTCTTTATTGACATCCAAGGAGGAATGTTATTGTTGATAACGAAAATAGGCCACACTGAGTAAGTAGATCTAAGCTCTCCGAATGGATTAACATCATCAGCTGCCAATGAAAACCTGACATTACAAGGTTCATTTTTAAAATCTACATATTTTTCCTCGATTTCTCTAAAGGCAGACCATCTGCAGGCATTCGAAGAACACCATCTCCACTTCTATTCTTTGAATGGTAATCCATAAATTGTGCTATGCTGTTACACCTGAGCATTCACTACAAACGTGGAATTATGGGAATATGATGAAGAACCTTTTGAGGCACCTTTTTGGTTAGTTGATCTGTTCGATATCTACTGGTACCACATTTCGGACATTCTGTTTTCAACGCATGTTCTCCGTAATATATAATATGATCTTTAGGACATGCATCTATAGTGTTATATTCTATTCCAAAGTGTTTCATAGTAGCACGTATATCTCGATATGTTCGAGGTAAAGTATTTGGTGATGGTAACAAATATTCACCCAACAATCTACAACATAAACAAAAACTAGTTAATGTAAGATTTGCAACATAAAGATAATTAATTGCAACATAAACATAATTATTTTTTAATAAAAAAAAAAAACTATTTTTAAGATTTGCAACCATGATTCCAAGCCAATAGAGACAAAATATGAAAAGTTTGCTCATTTATATACCATGCAAAGGTGATGAATATATCAAAATGGCACCAAGTGCAATACATATCATCGAAAAATACATAAGAAAACTTGTTGAAGTAATGTATCAGGTTTCTCTTATATTATTCACTGTGTTTTATTGCTGAGTTAATATTATAATATACAATCTGTCCGTGCTCAAATCTGTTGTCAATTCATTGTATCAGCCTTAAAGACAATTCTGGGTTTAGTATATATATATATCAAACCAGCATTTTGAAGTTCTTGTATTCTTCATTATCTATGTTTGCTTGGCAATAAATTTCTAGAAAAACATCTACAACACTTAGAGGTATTGAATTGGTTTATGAAACCCACTATTAGTGCTATTTGTAACAAGTTGAGAGAGCATTACAGCTTTAGCAGTCTGCTCACAATGTGTTTGACGAAATTTATCACTGAAAAGATTCATTAAAACCCAGAAAACTCAGTGGCCAGTTTAGTGCATTTCCAAGCGGGAATTTTCTAGTGGTCAATTTATTATTGCCAGTCACATTTTCATTAGGTTGTATGTTGTTGTCCCTTGAGTGGCGTCAAACCATTTGCATCAGTCTTAATGCCATGATCAAATTGATTGTATGATGTGTGAAAGGTTTTGTATTTATGCTGCTGCTATGTGTGAGCAGAGAGAGAGGGTCTGACAGTTCCTAGCTGAGTGTGAAATAAGGTTGCTGCTGATTGTTTTGAGAACAGAAATTGTCATCAAGTACACTTGATGAGTTGCATGTTGCCAGGGATTTTATGCTAGCCAGCCTTGTATTTATCAGTCATCATGTGTATTGTTGCTGCTATAAGGTGTTGAGTATGAGTTATTAGACAAGTTTTTTGCTAGTATAATAGAGGAATTTGCAACTCATGGAGGAGACACTAAGGAATTTTAAACTCATGGAGGAGCACCTAACCGGCCGGTTAAGTACAGAACCAGCCAGTTTATGCATAAACCGGCCGGTTCTGTACTTAATCGGCCGGTTAGGTCCAGTTAACCGGCCAAAACAGGTGAGAATAGGCTATTGACCGGGTTGCAAGGCTAGTTCCAATCGGCAGCCCTCCTGACCGGTCGGTTTGACCGGTTACCGGTTCAAACCGGTCGATTTTGATAACTATGATATATATATATATATATATATATAAGTTATTATTCTACACATTTATTACAACTAAAAAAAGGGAAAATAATCAACATTTACATATATGTGATCATATATACATATTGCATACCTTAGGAGTTGTGTCATACATCTGTTCGACAAATTATTCATAACCTTTAAGTTCACCAGCAACAATGTAGCAAAGAGAAGAGTTGCATTTGAGTGTTCAAAAAGTCATTCACTTGACCTTTCAATCAGAGGTACATCATAAATACCGTCACTGCTATCTCCACCATCATCATCTGACTCACCATACAAGTCTTGGAGCATTTGATTTGTCCCATCATTAATGTGAACTGTCTCATTACTGTCTTCATGATCTACCTCCATGGGATCATTAAAATTACCTTCATCACTCGCTTCATGTTCTTCTCCTTGTATAACATCATTTCCAATACTAATATTTGCTGCAATATTCTCTTGTACTGGTGCAACATCATCTAATCTACTACTATTTAGCTGTGGAAGCTGGTTGATCATCTGCAAAAATTTGGGGGGAAACTATGCCTTTAGAAAATTACAAACACTAATAATTAAAAATTAGTGCGCATATAAAAAATATTAAAATAATATAAAATTTTATGATATAATCAAAATGAAGATAGATAATTAATTACCACGAGACGATATTCATTCGATCCACCATCAATGTGCCCATATTTCCTACAATGCATTGTTGCTGTTGCTATTAAAACTCTAACATTATTTCTCATACAACATTTTTTGCAAGGGCAATAAACTCTACCATCACCCCTTTCACCCTTTTGAATTTTTTTTCCACCTCTAATGTTTTCTTCCATTGATGCAAATTATCCTATAAAGAAAATAATAAATCTCTCTCAATTTTGTAGAAAACCCAAGACTTGTTGAACTCAATGGGAACTCAATATATAAGCAAAAAGAAAATAAAAGTGGGCTTTTTACAAATTGTGAGCTTTTTAAAAAATGTGGGCTTTTTACAAAACTGTGGGCTTTTTACAAATTGTGGGCTTTTTCCAAAATTGTGGGCTTTTTCCAAAATTGTTTATATTTTTAATAAAATTTGGGCTTTTTACAAAATTGTGGGCTTTTTACAAATTGTGGGCTTTTTACAATAAATACAAGTAATTGATGTAGTATTTTTTACTCTAAGATGCATTCTTATGATAATGTTAGAACATATGTTGAAAATGTCAAAACATACCTGAATAAGCTCCTCTTCGTTTCAAGAACAATTTATTGGAGTCCCATGAACTTGGAACAAGCCTCCCACGATCTGAAAGAGTAGCAACTAAGTCAACATTGACTTTTTTGTTGCTACGCTGGATCGAGGGAGGTTTGCTCCAAGATTAAATCGCTCCAATAAATTATTCTCTACTAAACAGGGCCAACCACGTGAAGGTGGAAGCTCTTATGGCCCCCCCCCCCCCCCCCCCCTCACATCACTCTCAATTCCCCAATACCCAATCTATATTTCATTTTTTACTTTCATGAGCATAAAAAAAAATATTCAATAACTAATAAAAAAACAATTCAACAAAAAGTACGCAAGGAAACATTGAAATTAGTGCTTGACATAAAAATAGTATGATAAATGAGTTTTTATATAACGCAAAAAACGTTCCAAGTATGGTAACGTTTGTCTTATAATAATACAATATTTTACATTATCAAATTTTCTTTTTCTTCTTCCTATTTCTAAAGCTCCTAATTACATCATCAATATCATCGTGCTCTACTCCTGTTTCGTGCCTTTCGACCCACACTGCTGACCTAGTTGCGTAGTCACGATGTCTGGTCTCATCCAGTGACGGGGCATCGCCTACAAAAACAGATAATATTAAATTTTAATTGTCAGTTTTTAAATATCATTGAACTAGTTCGGTAATACTAATAAAAAAAATTGCAATGAGATTATTTACCTGGTGCACCAGTTGTCGTCGTTGGGACTGTTGCCCTGTCTTCCTCTCTGGTGGTAAGATCCTCAAGGAAAACATTCTCTGTCATTTAAACAAAAAACGTTATAAGGACAACCATCAAGGTATAATTAGAAAAAATTATAAGTGGAAATTAATTACCGTCACGGCCCTCACTGATAGTAGCATTGTCGGCCTGGTCCCCACTACAATGATCAGGTTGCACGTGAGGAACATCTACATCTGGCTCTACAACTGGGTTATTTGCCTCGTCGGCAGTGCTACTCCCCTGATTTAAACAAAGTTGTTAGACATTAAATTTATGGAAGAAAACAAACATATTGAAAGGTTAATGTTTTACCTTATCAGGAATTCTGGATCTTGGGACCTGCCCCAAGCTTCTGTGACGTTCAACTACGGATTGATAGCCGAAATGGAAAGCGATTATTTTATCTTCCTCTGTAGTTTCTATTCCAAATTCATCACCCTACATTACATATGATTGTGTATTTTTAATCATATTTGATAGGATTACAAAAACATTGGAAGGTGATACAATTAATTATAAGATGTTTAGCTACTTACAATTCTTGCGGCTAATTTCAAGTAGCCGCCCTGGCCTAGCTTGTGATGGCCCTTTTTTTCAATCCTAGCTTTGGTTGCCTTAGAGGTGTCAGGAAACCTATCATAGAAATATTGAAGTCAGATATGACGTAGCACACTTTTATTTTAGACAGAGAAAATTAAAGCTATTGAATTAAAGTTGTAATTTACCTTGCGGGTCTAGTTGGCATGTTTCCTTCTTTCTTTGCCCTTTTCTCTTTTTCGTCATGGATGAGTGTTGTCCACTCACTCTCTGGAACTGTGAGATTATGCTCATATATAGGGTTAAATTGCAATTGCGTCCTATAGGTGTCCCTCGTTTATTTAAAATATTTTCCGGCTACCCGAGCCACCGCTGTTCTGTCAAATGTGCTGAGCCGAATTCGCGTTGCAAACCTTCTTAAAGAGTGTGTCTGCATCAAAAATTGTGAACCCCGTAGATATGATTTATGGAAATTTTCCGGAAATCTCTAAACAAGTCCCTGATCCTTTGGTTCCAATTGGAAAGGGCCATATTGCATCTTTGATGAGAAACTGGATTATCCTTGTAAGCAGATTGATTCTCCTTTTAACAGTGTGATAACCACTAGGCATACTGATCATATAGATATCTTCTTGTTACAAATGTTTACCATGAGTTTTATGATGAACTTATATGATATCTCTCACTCAATGTTGCAATATAAATAAATTTAGTTGGCCCAGACAAAAATGCTGGATCTATTTCATCATAACAACTATAATTCTGCATTGTTCAGTTACATGATTCTTACCTAACATGTGCTTTGCTAAGCTTCAGGTCATGCTCTCTTTGGCAGTCACAAAAATACTTGTATTTAATAAAATTTTTGCAACTTGAATTTTGAGTTCGTACTCAATGGTGCTAACCATTATCATTGCAAATAAATATTACAGTAGTTCTGTCACTCTTGTCTTTATGCTCATATGTATGAGATGAAATGGGTATATTACCTTGCTTGTTCTATGATGGAATTTGTATGCAGGGTGCAGAGATTCCCTGCACAGAGATGTTTGGCACATTTTCATTAGCAGTGGGAGCCACAGTATATGCAATTTCTTTACTTGAGCTGTTGGTATTAGATTTGGAACTAAATATTTAGAAAATAATGACTCCAAATGTGCTTTTATAGGTTGGAATTGAATACTGGGCTCGCTAGGCTCACGAAGCTCTCTGGCATGCTTCGCTGTGGCATGTTGAATTATTATTTTTAACTGCCCTCTGTACAGCAGTCGCCTTCTTTCTTTGTTTAAAAAAACCCCTGCATACAGCCGCTTTCGAAATCATTGAACAGTCAGATTCAATTTAAAATGTATAGTCTTGTCCAATGAGAAACATAGCTTGTAAAGGAAAAAAAATCAGAGCGTTGAATGGCCACTTTCCATTTCGCAGAACACTTACTGTATTTGAGAACAGCGCATTCGATCCTCTGTATAGTTAAAATAGAGCAATGTTTATTTTATACACAGGAGGAGTTTATTTGCGAGCGCGGGAGAGTTTTGTTTGAAGGACAGTGGTCCCCAGACCACGTAGCGAAATCTGATTCGATCGGATTTTTTTTGTGCTAGTTTGCATTGCAGTTTTTCCGGACCCAAAAAAGTTTAAGCCAGAATTAATTTGATTTTCGCATCACAATTTTCCTCTGTACGCAAAGCCAAAAAACGGACCCGAATTTTTATAAGGCACATTGGATTGAGAATTCGCGTTACAAATTAGGTCGACATCAGCATCCCATTTTGGAACAGGAATTTGTGATTGAAATCAGGTTTCTTTTTTTGAAGTCCGGACGTATGATATAGTTTTATTAATATTTTGTTATAAGTTTTTTTTCACCACCTGATAGTTATTTAAACCATTGGCTCATATATAACATATGTGCAAATATTTCACTTTGGGCATTTGTAATGTGGGCCCCGAATATTTTAAATAGGTTTGGTTTAATAGTTTTTTGTTTTGTTATTATATGTAATGGCATATGTTTTAAAATAGCCCCAAGGCTAATGTAAAAGAAAAAAAAGGGGCGTATTATGTTATTTTAAAACATATACAATAGACAGTTTAAAAAGGTTTTGAATATTGCACAGCAGAGTGTTGTAAAGTTTTATAATACACACAGCAGTGTAATAGACAGAGTAGTGAAAAACACAACAACGTGTTTTTAGAGACAGAGTGTGTTTCTAAGTGAAACAGTGAAGTCTTTGTGTGCACTATGTCATAGCAATAGTCACCATTTTGAAATCCCTCTCAGTGAGGAAGAATTTGTAATAGTTTTTTTTTGAAGGAATAGAAGTTTTGTTTTCAAAGTGTTGAACTCTGTCTCCTGTAAATAAATTTTTATTTTTCTCTGTGTTAATAAAGGAGAGTATTACTGTCTCCATTGTTGTTCTAGAAGTTTCAAATATTCCAACAATATGCATGAGGTATAACTACAGTTTACAGAAAGGTGGACCAAGAATTACTTAAAAAAAAAAAAATCCAGCTGTAATATAGCAGATATGTTTTGCACTATGCAATCCCCTTTTGTTCCATTGATTATAGGACTGTTGAGATGTTAGTTTTAGATTGTAACTGACAATCCATTTTCTTTGGGCAGTCTCATCACAGGCCAAGGGAGGGACCTTTTGAGTTGAATGACGTGTTTACCATTATCAACGCTGGTCCGGCCATTGCATTACTGGCTTATAGATTCTTTAACAAAGGCTTTGTGCCAGGCCTTTGTTTTGGTGCTGTAAGTACTGGCCTCTGTTTTTACTGTTGCTACCATTGAAATTCACAGAAGTACTAAATTGATAGTATTCTTTAAAGAATGATGTGATCACTGTAAATTTAAACCAAGTTTGATTTAACAGCTATGTCAAGGTGATTTTCAACAACAATATGTTAGTCACTCTATTATCAACCTACCATGCATTTTGAAAAATTCCTCAGGGGCTTGGTATCACCATTTTTGGGATGGCATACATGTTTGTCCACGATGGTCTTGTCCATCGCCGCTTTCATGTTGGGCCTATTGCTGATGTTCCATATCTTCTTAAGGTAGCAGCTGCACATCAAGTTTGTTCCTAATTTCCTTATCGTAGCTCTATAGATCGCTTCATTTATCTGTGAGTTAGACATAGATTTATTTCTAGTAAGTAGAGGATCTCATACATATTTGTTTAAATGCCATTGCAGCTTCATCATGCAAACAAGTTTAATGGTGTACCATATGGTCTTTTCCTTGGACCAAAAGTGAGTTTGTTTCTTCCCTTATAACCATTTGTATGTTTGTATTTCAAATGTGTTTAGAGTTATTCATGCGTGGTCTTAGGTGAAGATGTATTGATAGTTTATTGATTTTTGAGTTTCACAGGAACTGGAAGAGGTTGGAGGCCGTGAAGAGCTAGAGAAATTGTATAGTAGTAAAATAAAGGGCCTCCAAAAGCTTCAGTGAAGGCTCTGACTTTACTGCTCGTGTTATTTGGCACAAATTTTCCCATTTTATACCTATGCTCATAGGAAACTCCATTTTCCTTGAGAGCTAAATTTGTACACACTATGAGAGTAATCTTTGGCATGCAAATTAGTATTTGAGACAAGAGTCTTAAAAAAATAGGGGATTTTATGTTGTCAAAGGGGATCCTTAACATATGGGTAGGTTAGAGAAATCCTAATCATCTAGCTCATGCAGATGAGAAAAATCCCCTACATGTATACTACATTAATTATTTTTTTAGCAGATCGCATAATGGTCCAGTCCCTGTTTGCAGGGTTTGTAAACTTTGGTTGAACAAGCAATAACCAGTTCTAAAATAATGCCAGTGTATTACTAATGAGGATTTTGTTGTAAAGAACCTTTTTAAAATCAAATCACACATCAGAAGAAAACGTTGCAGCCTGTTTGGAAAGGAATTTTTGCTATTTATGTATCAGAAACAAGGGTAGCAGATCAAACCATTCATTATGCTTGGTTTTTGAAACTAGCAATAAGTTCAGAAATTATATTCATCATGAAATCAAGTCATTGATATTGAAGATGACAGACAAGAATTAGATTTTTGAGATATTTATGTTCACTTGGTTTCATGAAGACCTAAAAAATTACTTTTATTTTGGATATTGGCATGTATGGTTCACATGTTAGAATTTTTACCCCAAAATTTTGAAAAGGTGCTTTTGAGTGACCATATATGATCTTGGACAGATGGTACTATATCGTTCTCTTTATATAATAGAAACCATGTTCACCCTTTCATGTGGTTACTCCTCCTCCAAGCAACTCTTTCTTTTATGTGGTTCCCTTGCACCTCCCGGTGCAATTGCTAGTGTATGTTATACTTTGAATCTAGTACAAATTTCAGGATTTTTCATAATTGCAGACTCGAATCAGCTGGAAATTTTCAAACTTCTTATCTTGAAGACCTATACATTTGTTTTTGCAGATCTTGAGACTTCATACCAAAATTTCAGACCTTAGGCTGAGCTCAATTTTGGGGTAGGTCAGAAAAATTATAAAAGTTATCTCTTGCAAAATAGCGGATCTCAGTCACAACAGGAAGCTGGTCTTGAAGAAGTATTTGAGCAGGAAATTTGGCCTCTTATTGAGCTCTTTTATTTGCAGACCTCAAACCTCAAATTGTTACAGATTTTGGGCTAGTTGTTGCATACATTGTGTCAAGGATTTTAGATTTGTGCACTGTTTGGAGATCCTCTTAATAGATCTATTTTTTTTAGTAGCCTTACCTTCAACAAGAAGAAGACCTTATTTGGAAGAAGACATTGGGCTTGGTTGAAAATAGAGTTTGGTTCTTCTTGAAGCATACTTCAAATCATATTTATTAAAGATATTCCTTGCATTATTGCTAATCTGTGGATAAAAACATTATTAAAGGATTGCTAAAACAAAGGAGCAAGTAACCCTTGTTGAAGACCTTATTGAATATATTGTTGGAGCAACTTCTAGTAAACTTGTTGTGAAGATCTTGAGGACATTTTTGGAACAACATTGTTGAAGCTGATGGTATAGCATTGTTGGAGACGATCTTGAAGGGCCTTGAAGTGAAGCTTTTGGAGAAACTATTGAAAAATCCTTAGAGCATTTAAGTAAGGCACTTTATATCTTCCATCACCTTTTTCCTTTCAATATCCTTTAAACCATTTTGTTGATATTTAATGTTTGAAATCACATTATAATTCCTTGATTATATGTGTTTGGGGACTTTCCCTTTGAAATTACCCAAAAATACCCTGGCAATTTTATCTTCAGGATGCATGTCTGACCCTATTGTTCAATATTTTGATTGATAGTAGTAAACATAGAGAGTTAGGGGGCTCTTTTCATAGCCTTTGGTTGGGCCATTAGATCCCTAACATCTACTAGGGAGAACCCCCCTTGAGTTGGAGGAGAGCTAGCCCAAAGTGAAAAGAGGTTGGTGAGGTGACAATGGGGCTATTGAATTACATATGGTATCACACTTTAGCTTTAGGACTTTATCTTGAGAAGTGCGAGATTTTGCTATATCAATTCTCAAATTGTTTACAAAACTATTGTTAAGAACTAATAAGAAGTGATGTTGAGGGGTTTTTGGGTATAAGAAACAATACCATTTAAAAACTAGGGTTCTCAGTCCTTGGAATTCCTTCACCTGGGCCTAGGGGCACACAAGAATAATTTCACACTAAACCATGCAAACTTAAAAGTAACTTAACAGATCCATAAAGTAATAATAATCATAATTCCTAATTTCCTATTGTACGATATAATGCAAATTATTCAAAACTGAAGCAATGAAGACATGTAATGTCTGAATTTCAAGATTGATGAATTAATACAAGAAGTTAGAAACTACAACTTTGATTCAATACTCTGTGTCCTAACTCCAGGAAGGAATCTAGTTTGTAGTACATAACATGCATCGTGTATTATCAATTCTTAATTGACAACAACTAAAGGTCATCTACCTCATCAATTCCTTCCCATTTTGTGTTTTTATGTTATATTCCTTATAAAAATGTCAAATTTCTCTCAAAGTAAGCAACCACTGAATAAAATAAAAAATAGTTGAGATATGATTGAGAAATGGTCATTTATTTCTTGAAAGGATCTTCACAACTTCTTTGGTTGTTTTTCATCTCAAGAAACAAGAAATGACCTAAGAAACTATCGTGATGTAATATAAGAAACAACACGATGCAATGGCCATTTTCAAAACCAAATGATGTCCATTGAGGACATGGCCTTTATTTGGTTCCTGTTTCATAGGAGTTTCGGGTAGAAATGGAACTTTGTTGTACCATTTCTAGTAGTAAAAAGGGAAAACCTTCTTTTTCCATGGGAAATAATTTACCTTTCCTTTTTCAAGATAATCTAAATCATAAAAAATATGAACTATACTGCACACATTCTTGGATAATGTGAAAGTGGAAAAGGAATACCCTACACAAGTGATGCACACATGTACATTTGAACACTAATAGATTTTTTGTAGTTGAAATGCAATGCTTGTTTTCATTTAAATGTAGGGTTTTTAAAGCAGGGAGAAATAATGGCTGCCAAATTAATAAGCGTTTCTTTGGGAAAAATTTAAATCTTGTATTGGGTGATGAAGATAATAGAGGGTATTGAATCTTGATTCTTGACATTGTGTTTAATTTGAATAACTCAAATGATTATAAATATCAGTGGATGAGTTCTTTTTTTCAAGTATGTCACTCAAAAATCTTATGTCAAAGCATTGTATGATGGCTAGCATTTGCTTGTTTCCCTTTCTTCAGTTCAATGTAAAAATTATATTAATATATTGGAGCACGAATGATAACTACAATTGTTTGCTCTGCAGTATATCCAACCCCAAGATTATGAAAATTTTTCTCAAGTGGAGGTATTGGTTATTGATGAAGCAGCTGCAATTCCATTGCCTATTTTAAAGGCTCTTCTCGGGCCATATTTAGTGTTTTTGTGCTCTACTGTAAATGGGTAATAATTATAAATGAGCCAACCAAAATCACAGATTTTGTAACCATTCAATTTCCATGGATAGTGATGATGATACTAACCCTATATATCAGTGACCTATATCTATATGAGAATGATCTCAACATTGACCTTGATATGGTTGTATGGATGTGATCTTTGGTATGTCATCAGAAAATCCCCAAATATTAGAAAATCCCCAAATCTGGAGAACCAAAGCTCATCACTTTCGATCTGGAGTACTACCCTTGTGATAAAGTTGATGACTTTCGATCTCCCATTCTCTACCACTTTTCACTTCACCTTCAATATAGATCAGACCAAGGGCAATTTGTTACTGGGTGTTGAGATGGATGAGTTTTTCGAAATAAAATCCATAGCTTAAACTTCATGAAACTTGTGGAGTCAAATTCATGCAAGCACAAACACATCTTACACATCCTCTTTGAAACTCATCCGAAAGAACATTGGAAGACATCTAGAGAGAACCCTATAGCCTAACACAATCTAATGGAATTGACCAAAAAAACCCAAATAGAGTCAACCCTACTATAGGAGGAAGGGCCTGCAGTAAGAACTTACCATTTTGCAAGAGATGAGGGCGAATGCTAAGGGCAAATGGCGCTGTTCTGCAAGAGCTGAGGGTGAATGCTGTTCTGCAAGAGCTAAGGGTGAATGCGCACGTGATATCAGACGTTAATGTAGTTTTTAATAAAATCATTTTTATGTAGCGCGCATTTTATTTTTGCATTTCAAATCATTTTTATATACATTTTATTTTTGCATTTCCAATACAGGTGACAAACAAATTTCTACAAGAGGTTGAAATTTTTACTAGAATAGCCATGAAAGACTAATTAAAATGGCTTAAAATGCAAGTGGATCTTCAAAATAAATGTAATTGAAGGTTATCCCCACTAAATTTTTGCAAAAGTGCTTACATTATTTAAGTTATATAGGATATTTTTTTGTATTACACAATCTAAAATAAATAATGAAATAGTTGGGTAGTCTTATTGTTTCAAATTAGGACACAATTTTCAAATGGTGATGAAGTTTCATGTGATGATTAACTGAAAATATTCCCCTTTCCTATCGTTGAAAAACTATACAAGGTTCCCTGCTGCCACATGAACCCTAAATCATATAGCAGCATAGGACCAGTCCTCCATTTTTCTCGTCATAAGGCATTTTGCACGTATTTGATGACTAGAATTTACGGATTCCCGTTTTCTGTGACGTGCTAGGAAGGATAGAAGACTTAATTTTGACGTATGAAATTTTTTCAAAAACGTTCTTACGCCCTTTAATTTCCACTTACCAATAATTTTGCAACACTAGTCCTCTTCGCAATTGCAAGGCTGTACTCAAAAAGTAAGGAAAGTCACTTTTTTGGCTCACTCAAAATTAAAAATTTAATAAAGGAATTACCACTTATCATTATTGATATTTTAAAATTAGAATCAATTTAGTTTTCCCCTTCCTATTACATAAATTTCACAAATCCTTTCTTTTACATAAAACACCAAAGAAAGAATAAAGCCTGTTGCCATACAAACTTCCAAGGTTGTGATTAGTGAAGCAGTGAAAAAGTATGGCTATAGCACTAAAAAATTAGAATGCCAATATGCCCCAACATGAAGTAGTGTTAATATAGCTGGTGGCTTGGCTTGATGGTCAAATAGTGAATTACACAAGCACAAAATAAAAGCTTTAGGCATCTAGTTCCTTACACTCGCACTCTCAAGGCATTCAGATTTAGGCCGAGCTCAAGATTGGCTTCGAGGAAACTAGATTGGCTCATTAACCTGCCATATTTTAATTTCATAAGGTATGTTCGAAGTTTGAACTGCTAGGGTAATTTATTATTGTGAAATCATAGTTCTAAATTATCTGTTACTCTGTGAGCAATGTAATCTATTAATTGTAAGCAGATTCATTAAAAAAATTCAAATTGATTTTAGCATGAATGATGACAATTCATATTTTAATTGGTTTTTAAGAGTATTTGTATTATGTAGGAGAATTGGAAAGAAAAATCAAGACTTCATTTTCAGTTTTCCTTATTTTATTGGGCTGAACTGGAGAAAACTGAATATGAATAGTGAGTTAATTGTAAGATCAATGGGCCAAGGCCATACATCAACATTGACCATAGTGGGGAAGTATAGGTGACTACTTATTGTACTTCTTCTTTATAAAGAACAATTGGTAGATAATTGTATTATTTGAAATCTATAACAAATCCAGGCAAAAAAATTACAACAAATAGAAAATTATGCAAAAAATTCACCAGGGCACTAATGTGTGGATACCCTATCATTTCTTAGATCCTCATAACTTACCAACACCTACTATATTTGTATACACATAATATGGCATTTACCTGAAGTATTTCATATGTATCTAGAAGTAAATAAGTTGTATGAAAATTGTTATGGTAGATATAAGATGTGTATTATAGTTTATATTTCAATTTTTCTTAAGTAGCATGCATGTGCGGTTCATATAGTGACTACAATTACCAAATATATTTCATTGAAGATGTGAAGATGATCTCTCATTAGGTCCTAATTACTTAAAGCATCATTAATTAGCTTTCCAAATGAATAAAATATGTTAACAAATTAGTAAAAACTAGGAAAACAAATCATGCTTTAAAAAATATGGCACAATGAGTCACACTCTGAGATTTATTTAATTACTCATCAAGTGTCACTACAACATATATATGATCACCATTACCATAGAAATGGGACATGTGACCATCATTTTGGTTTCGCCAATGACATTCCACATCATGAGCATTGTTTAGGGTTGTTTGTGTTGATTTTTTTTAAACAAATCATTTATACATTTTATGGAAATTATAGACACAATTTATAATCACATTACAAGATCATGATGTATGGATATTCCTTATCATTTCTTATATACTCACAACTTACCAACACCTAATACATTGATATACACATCATATGGAATTTACCCCTAGAATGCCACATGTATCCTAAAACAAATTAGTTGTATGGCAATTGTTATGGTGCATATATGATGTGTATTACAATTTATCTTATAATTTTGTTGAAGTAGCATACAACAATTTACATAGTGATATGAGAACCACTCTCTAGAGTATACATCCATTTTGTACACATGGCTTTTTAGTTTCTTTTTAAGATATATCATTGGTGATGATCACATGATTATATAATGAACCATTAAGTTGAACTATGAATTTATTCCTCACAACACACACACACACATATTGATGAATTAATAATTTTTCTCATATAATTTTTTCAATCTATTTTGAAAAAAAATATATATATATATATATAATTATTTCTAAGAAGAACAAGAGAGAATTCCTTACCATATTTTCGTAAAACATATAATAGCAAGAAAATTAATCTATTGAAATTTCATTTCCAAACATATTCATGGAGTAAAATGAAGATTAAAAGGAGATATTCATGGATTTACCTATAACATCACCTCATAAGAATCTAAATGTACAATATTGAGGATACATAGGTTAGGAGAAAATTAATCTATTGAAATTTCATTTCCAAACATATTTATGGAGTAAAATGAGGATTAAAAAGAGATATTTATGAATTTACTTATAACATCATCGCATAAAAGTGTAAATGTACAATATTGATAAAATTTATTTATATATGATAAATAATAAACCTTTATCTCATATGTATCATATAATCTTATAAACAAACACATTCTATAATATGCAATAAAAGTGAAATTACACAATCCACATGGAAATAAGACTTAGTTCAAGAAAAAGAAAATAAAAAATAAATCCTAAGTGACATGGATTTTACAAAGAGACATATAAGTGGCGTTTATTGCATATAAGTGTCGTTATAATTATGACAATGAAGAAAGATGAGATGCTACCCAAAGGTCAGTAATTGTGACACTTAAACATTGTGGCAATTGCTGACGCTTGAGGCACACGCAATAGCGACGCCAGTGGTCAATTGCGATGTATTCTCCAAACGCCGCAATTGCGACACTTTGTCTGCCCTTTTGCGACATTCTTTTCTAAACCAACAAACGCTTCAAGATATCACTCAACTGTAGACGAACAAAGTTGAAAATTTTGGGGAAATTTACATTTGGTCAAAAGTGTTGGAACCAAGTGTCAAATTTCCGCTTAAATCTACTGTGCTATCTTAGTGTCAAATTGGTTGGATTTGTAAGGATGAAAAATTATAGGTTTCAAAGAAGTGCATGTTGCGCTTTGCAATAACTGCACATTTCATTGACACAGTTGAATTAGATGTTGTTCCTCTTGATATAAAAGGTATGGTGTTGGGCAGTCCTTACTTGTATGACATGAAAGCTATCTTCCATCAGCATGATAAAAAATACCATTTATTCAAATATGGCAAGGAGTACATTGTGAGAGCTCATCGTAAAAACTAAACGCTTCTTTAGTTAATGCAGGGAAGATGAAGAGGCTTTTCAATGCAAGTTAAAACTTAACATTGATGATGATTAAGCAAAGAGAAGTTTTAAATAATCATTTTCATGAAAATACTAATGCATATAATGAGTTTTTTTAGTTTGAAAGCAGGTTGTCTTTGAAAGAAGATGACAAGCAGTTGCAGCAGTTGACTTTGGTGTTGAATGGTGCTGAAAACAACGTGTCAGGGCAAGAAGTTGCAAAGCTCCAAGAGAGGGAAAATCAACTTAGCAAAGAAGGCATATGATTAAAAAATGATCATTGCTGGTTTCAGAAAGGCATGGTACAATGGCGAAGAAACTTGGTCAGGAATCGACACAAGTTCAAGGCTAATTCAGCAAAAGGTCGCCATAAGTACAGGATGCAAGGTGAGAGTAATTTCAAGTTTCCTTTGATTATAGACCAATGTAAAAACAATAAGTTTAATACAAATTTAAGTTTTTGTACTGCAAATTAAGAAAATGTGAAACATGACAATGTCAAAAACAACAATGGTTGGTCAATGGAATCAAGGAAAAATTTGTCGTTTCATGAAAAGCTCCAATTAAAGAAATTAGGGAAATTTCAATGGATTAAGATTGGAAGAGTGGGGAGACAGTCTCCTCATCTTCATGTTAAGTAGTCTAGAGATCTTTTGGGGTAAAAAATCTTCCCAGTGGGAAGGTGTGATCAAGAGATCAGGTCTAGTGCTAAAAAATGCTCAAAATTGAAAGTGCTCAGAAGTGTTCCAAACCTAAGCGAATGGAAAGGTCTCGTCGCTACGATTCTGGCGCCATGAAGGGTTCACAAAAGGAGGTCATATGCAAAATTTATGAAGGTTTGAAAAGCCCAGTAAACTCCAAAAAAAAGACATTTGACTCAGTTTGACTTGTATAAAAAATTTAAAAAAATATATATTTTGAAATATTTTTATTATAATGTTTTTTTGGGCCTATCATCAGGTGACACATGGCTAGCCCAAAGGCCACCACGTGTCCCCAGGCCAGAGGTGAAATGGTCGTTCAAAAATTATTGGAGGCCGCAGGAATCGAACAGCTAACACTCCACGTAACAACCCCGCGCTTTACCGTTTGATCTACATGTTAGCTCTTAATAGTATATGTAATGAGTTTGATGTTATAGATTAAATGTTTTATATTCGGGGGTTGGGGAGGCCAGCCCCGAAGGGCCAACACCCCCTCCATATGCCCTAGCACCAGAACCATGGCTCCAGCTCTAAACCGCAAGCAAACTCAACCATCGTGACAAAGTCTGGTCACATGTGTTTTAAAATGCAGCATAAAAGTTTTTAACCCGAAAAAAGCTATTAACCCGATGGTATATGCAAAGGTTGGTCACATGTTATGAAATAAACTATGACACCAAATGTTTCACTAACCAACTCTGACTACAATGCAACAGATCACATGCGGTAAGTTTTATGTAACATTTTCTGTGCAGTAAGGGTTTGCAGAACCGTAAGACTCCAGGTTCCATACCACTTGGGAGAGATTATAAAATGGTTACAAACGCAGTTTATGCATTTACATGGCAATTTTCAAAGTTTTAATGCGACGGTTAAAGGTTAGAGCAGAACCACAACTCTTGGTTCCGACTCATATGGTAGAGTTTAAAACGTTAATGCGAAGGTTACAACGTGGTTGGCATGTGACCACTTCGCCACTATCACTTTATGTCAAAGTTATCCACCCGCAAATTCTAGAGCGTGTCCCAAAATTTGGGGTTTTCTATTAAATTAACTGCATTTAAACTAACAGTCTCCACATTTAGTGGAGCTTTCCTAGGTGTGATTGGGAAAATTACTGTTTGGGTGATAAATCTTAGGGATTTCGACCATTTTTTAAGAATGAATAGTCATTTTTAGCTAATTTCAACATTATGAACTCATCAAAATAGGTTTCAGAGCCATCAGAGGTAATTTCATGAAGTTTTTTCTTCAGGAGAGTTCAAGGAGCCACCAGGGCCACTAGGGTGTTTTTAGTGTATTGAGCATCCATTCTCTGTTTTCTACAAATGAATAGTCATTCCTGACTAATTCAAGAATTATGAAGCTATTTTTATAGAGAGAAAAACCATTTTAGGCTTTTTATCACATGAAATTACCATTTTTGAGCAATAAAATATGAGGGACATGTCATTGGGAGCTGGACCAGGAGATGTAGCCCAGGAGGGGTGAACTGCTTCATCAATTTGCTGAGTATTTTCATATGTGATGCTTATTATCTGTCATTTACTGGCGAACAGTGTTATAAAAACTAATTTACATGCTTTAACCTCACATAAAAATCTGTTTAACTAAGTTAAAACCATTTGTTTCACCTGCAAACTTCAGTGAACCTTATGCATACAATTTAATTACTGTTTGGATACTTAGCACAACAGAACTAATACATTCCATTCAGATCAATAATACACTTTTGTTACAAGACCTGAAAAATTATTGTATACAACATGCATGGCACATTAAATAATTTCATGAATATTAGAACAATTACAATGAATTAATATGTAGAAGAATATTGTTACGTATATAAAAAATCAATAAACATGTAATTTACTAGAGAAAAACCCTAAGCCCGGATAATCATGTGTCGTGTAAGCAGATATGCCATACAATGTAAAACTCCTCTCTGTTGTGATGGATCTTGATACACCGTATACATTTATCCCATCCCATAATTCCTTCAATTCATCTACCAGTGGTTGTAAGTAGACATCCATATTCTTCACTTGTCTTCTACCAGGGACTATGAGAGCCAGCATAAGATGTTCATTCTTCATGGACAACCATGGGGGTATATTCTTATTGATCACTACTGCAGGCCAAATAGAATATTTGGTGTTATATAGGGAATATGGGTTGACGCCATCCATGGCTATGCTGAGTCATAGACTTCATACTTCATCCTTGAATTTTTTGGGCCATGTATCCTCTATATGCTTCATGGCTCATTAGGGGAATTTTTAGGTCTAAAATGGGCCTCCTAAGAAAAAATTATAACAAAAATAAACTAATAACTAATAGGATTCAAGATGATGTTGTCAACCATGGGGGATGATTCACCATTTTTTAAGTAAAAGGGTAAAAATATTAAAAAATAATAAAATAATAAAACTTCTTTTTCAACTTATCTCCCAAATTTTTTACTCAAATTTCGAGTGGGAGTACTCGTTGGAAGCAAAATTTAATTCCTCATCCAAGGAGTATCCATGTGGCATACTTTTGATGGACCCTGTTATGCGAAAAATGAGAAATATATGAAAAACGTGATTGCAAACACGTTTTTCATGTATTTATCATTTTTCACATAGCAAGGTTCATCAAAAGTATGCAACATGGGTACTCCTTGGATGAGGAATTAAATTTTGCATCCAACGAGTACTCCCGCTCGAAATTTGAGTAAAAACTTTATGAGATAAGTTGAAAATACAAGTTGGAAAAGTAGTTTTTTCTTTTTTCAATCTAAAATTTGATGATGTCATCAAATCTTATTTTATTATTTCCACTGTTATTTTATAATTTCCTTAGGAGGCCCATTTTAGACCTAAAAATTCCCCTAATGATTTAATATGTTGGGATTCGCATAACTCCCAACTCACTTATGTGTGAGGCATGTCATCCCTGCAACATAGCTATCTTTGCAATGAAAGAGCCTTTGAATCCTTGGGATTATAGGCATGTGCCTCAATTTCTTAAAAGGAGGACTACGTGATTTACCCTTAGTTTTTGATTTATCATACCTGTCATGCCCACATTTCAGACATATCTCTTTGTCTGCAAATTCTCCTCCATATAGAATACAATCATTCGGACATGCATGATATGATATGTACTCAACACCCAACATTTTCAACAATTTATTTGCCTCTTCACAACTACCAAGCAAGACATTATCAATTGGAAGAACCTTATCTTTGAATAAACTGTAGTTGGTCATTGAAAATATTAAATGTACATAAATTTAAATAATTACTAACGTTCATAAAATTGACCATTTGTAATGTTGATTGTGTGACAATATTTCTTAAAATATAAGGGACTTGATGGTCAATTACCTCAAAATTTCCGAGAAATATGCATTCGACAAGCCAAAATTTGCTTTTAAGTTGTACAGTAACATCGTTGTCCCCAACTGGGTAGAATTTGATTGATCGCCAGGTCCAAAGAGAGGGGTGGTGGAAGAAAATTCAAGGCTTTCGTAAAAGGTATCAGTGATATGAGCATCATCCCCTAACTGATCATCGTTCTGGAATGCATCTAACAACATTGTCTCCATGGAAATCGTATCCCTTAAGTAATCATCCATACCAACCTCTATTTGATTGTCTCCATTGCTAGCTTGTGAAGAACTAATATTGTCGTAATGCTTCCTAATTGGTGAATCTGGACGTAGTGGGAATTGAATAGGTGGTTGATTCAACCATTATTGGTATCATTCATCTTCGAGTTTTTCTCTTAATTCAGCCTTCTACCGATTTGAAATTGTCATGGGGTACAAAGGAATATGGTAGGTAGGTCGGTAATCATCACTAGAATCCTGATAATTTCAAAAAATATATTTGAACATGATTAGTACAAAATCAATGATATCAATTAGTAAGCATGTCAATGCATGATTAATTGGTTTTACGTTGAAATAATTACATTATACCAAACAATTATTATTACCATAATTGTCCCAGTATTGTGGCTAGAAGATGGCATGTTACAATTGGCAGGGTGAAGCGGTTGTCCATTTTCATCTACGAACCATGCCTTGCAGTATGTTTCTCCTGATAAGAGCTTCCGGAGTTTTGGAACTATTTGAATATTTTGTGCATCTGAACTCGATTCTGAATTTGCATGAACCTACAAATTTATATACAATAATTTTATTCAGCTCATTGACATGTATAAAAAACTTAAATTAAATCAGATAATGAAAATATAAATAAAATCTAAAATAATTACGTCTGGAGATGGATAGAGAGAACTCTGTGATGGACTTTGTGAAATATTGTGAAACGATTTGGATTTTGAAGAATTGTCCATTTGATATAATTATGAGATTCTCTCCCTCCATTTGAGAAAAATCAACAATAAATTTTGGTGTACATACCTAAAAGTAATTTTGATGCCTTAAAAAATGAGTTATTGTTATCGGTGCTAATGTAATGTTAACCACACTGGTGCAGTTTTATTACCGGACGCACCGATGCTGTTAGTTAACAAAGGCATCGAATATTGGGAAAAAAAGCGCAAATTTACTTTTTTGAAGTGAAAAAAAGCGGTAAATTGAAAAATGAGCAGAAAATTATTTTCAGAAATCTAATTTCATAAAAAAATTCTTTAAATAGTAAAATCTATTCATTATTTCATTATTTTTACAAAAAAATTTCAGGGAGGGATTTGGATGAGAGACATACCTAGAGAAAGAGAACACACGAGCACTATGGAGCAGAAAAATACTTTTGAACAACAACACTATTCAGAGAATCAGAATTTGAAACATCTGGTGATTCACACAAAAACCTTGTAGTATAGTAAAATTGTTAAGTTTTACTATAATAATTGTTTTTTTTTTATAGTTTTTGTTAGATTTAATACATGCATAGTAAAAATTTTAAATTTTACTGTGCATTTTACTAATCAAATCATTTACAATCTCTATTCCTATCTACATTTAATTAAAATTCAGAAGAAAAAAAATCCATTCTTACGTTAAACCCTTGCTTCTTCTTGTTTACGTGACTTCACAATTAGGGCTTTTCATTTTAGATTTATAGGGTTTGTATTACTATATATATGGGTGCATGACATATAACCCGTGGGACCACTTGGAGAGTCGAATCCCAATCCCTGTCGCCCCTTACACAATTAAAAAAAAAAAAACTTTTGTTAATCGGCACGCATTGTTTAAAATAGCGCACCGGTGCGCAATTGTAGTATAGCACACCGGGCTCGTATTGAATTTTTTTTTTTTTGATAAAAGCAATTTTTTATTAATTTATGTTTATGTTAATCGGTGCTCCAATTTTAATGTAACACATTGAGTCTTCTTGTTGACAAAGATCACCATACGGTGTTTCTACTGTATTGACGGTGCATTTATATGAACCTACTACACCGCATTTAGTGCCTAAGTTGCGAAAGTCGCACCATTTTCTTGATTTTTTTTTACCTGAAAAGTATGTGATTTATTTATAAAATATATTAATGAATGGTACAGGTTTCATATTGATAAAGAAATGGCTGAAAAGAGTTCAAGTAACAAAAATATTGATAACACATTCAGAAAAAGAAAAAGAAAATAAAAATTTATAAACTCTTTACAAAAATTATTATTTTTGAACTATCAGGGTGCCACGAGGAGAGCGACGGGAGAAGGTCAGTGCCACGCGGAGGTGGGCACCTGACCATCCATCATGATTAAGGTTTAATGTGTGGAGTAGGTTTTCCTTACCACGATTGGCATTAATGCAAATGAATACCGCTGTCCTCAGTGAGCAAAGGATGTCAGGAGGAATTGGGAAACCACGCCAGATGCGGGAAGGTGCAAGGAATATAATGTATTTCCAACAGAGGAATGTCATTGCAAACCAGATAGGAGTTCAGTTCGAAGATGCAGAGGAATGATTGCTGCAACATCGACGCTGGGATCATTGGTATGTTATGGCTCTTGTGACCCTTACCTCCCAATTCATAATTCTAGCTCTAAATTCGACAGTTGAAGATGATGGTTCTAATGGAATCTGTGAAATGTTCTGTGTCTTCAATGGAATAAATTACCACTCTTCTGTAGTCTTCTATTCATTTGGTTTTAATGCAATGGTAGAGGTCGTAGGTGAGTCTTGCATGTTTCATTTTTTGTATAGAGCTCAGGATATGGAACCCTGTTTTCGAAGCCCTCCAGCCTAGTTTCATTCCATTCTTTCGAAATTTAAATTAGGTTGGTATCAATATCAAACTCTTCTCTTTGATTCAGGAGTTAAGTTTTATTGTCTTAATTCATGGTCTCTGTACTTCAATTATATGAAAGGTTAGTTTAGGGTAACTGAAGCCTGGCAAACTATCAAGGGTAACAACCTTTGGGTTCACGAATAGGCCTGCAAGTATCATCAGTATAGTTTGAATGTTGGCTGTAGAGGTCATGGTAGGTCTAGTCGTATTCTGAGTTGTGTTTTTCCCCAATTTCTATTTATGTTAAGCTGCTATCTGTGGGTCATAATTTGTAACTGGACACAAATGAAAATCCCTTGGGGTAATTTGGACTGTGGCGTGCAAAATCTATTTTCTCAAACTACTATGCACGTAGTAAATCTTGAGGAAGCCACCAAAGCTTCTTAGAATTATTTTACTAATCAATCTCTGGTATATACATGACTGCTATACATTTTTACAGGGGAAATTGTCTGCCAAGCTATTATGGCCAAAGGTCAAAAAGGAAAAAGAAAAGGCACAGGAAAAAGAAAACAACAACAAACAATACAGAGTGCAGGACCAAGCAAGAGAGGAAGGAAGAGTAATACACAAGTTCTAGAAAATATATATGCTCTTTATGAATTAGGAAACCCAGCTCATATTTTCAATAACATCTAGGGCTGGGAGAGAGAGAGTAATGATGAAGATGAGGATATCAAATAGCAGGAGGCAACAATGGATTTCATTTATGACCTGGGAAATACAAGAGGTCGAGTATCTCTATTTCATCAATCAGTCAACACGTATTGGAAATTAAAATGTGTCTTAGCAAAAGCAATGTCGAGCAGACAAGAAATGAAAGGCAATCCAATAGTGATTTTTGAATTACAGTAGATCAAACAGGATATTCGCAAGATGGCCAAGTCACAGTTTCAAGCAATAACACGAATTGGGAGGATTGAGCACCAAATCCAAAACATGAAATAAGTAGAGATGGCGGGTTCCATTGCAAAGGACCCAGCTCCTGTGGAATCATATAATGGATAATATTAGCTTAATAGTTTTAAATGTTTTTTGCAGATAAGGTTAATAGTTTATGTTTCAATTGTAACTTTTATGGACACAGTAAAGAAGTCAAAGCAACAAGTAGAAGGAAACAAAAATTTCAATTTTGGTTGGCTTTTAACTCTCTGAGGTGGCCAATAGACCTGGTTTCCTTCGGGTAGGTTGAGGCTACCACATGCAACAGAATATGTATAGCAACTTTCTTTTTGAAAAATAGAAAATAGAAAGGCTCTACAAAATTTACAAAAATAAAAAATATTTTTGAACTATATGTAAGTTTAAGTAATATGTATTTTTTAGCATGTATCACGCAAAGCCACAATATGACGAAGCTCGATAAGATTATTTTTTATCAAGGACCAGAAGAACATAAAAGCTTGATGGAAAAATTGCAGAAGGATGAATCAGGTGAATGAAAAAATACTATCAATCCAATATGAGTTTCTTTTTTGAATTTTCATTAATAATATACTTAAAAATATTAGATAACATGTTTCAAAGAATCTATTAATTTAGATATGTTTAATTTTCTACAGGGACCAACAACGAAGAAAATGAATGTTGTTCTAAGAAAAGAAAAAAAATAGAACGTGTAAATGAAAATGAATTTCTCCTTAGGTCATATGGAGTGTTTTGGAGGTTAACGAAAGGGGTAAAATATTTTACAAAACTTTGAGGGATCTAGTGGAATGAATGTATAAACATTCTTTCCACATACAATAAAAAAATCAATCCAATGATTCCAAGAACCAAATTTTATTTAAACTACAGGAAGAGTTTCTAGAGAATTTGTTAATGAGACATGTCAAATTTTTAATATAAAAAACGTACAACAACAACAAAAAAGGATTGAAAATGTAATATTACTTTAAATGTTTTTCTGGAGTTATATGTATATATTATTACAAAGCAATAATTTTTAAATATCACTTTTGTTATATTTAGTTTTCATATATCAGTATAAAAATTAAATAGTTTATTGTCATGTTACATTTTCAGGAAGATTATGAAAATCTCAAAGGATGAACGAGTTGATATCAGAAATATGCCAGTAGGAATGTCAAAAAAGGTGTACACGGAGATGGTCAAAGAAATGGACATAATTGCATCTCACTAGGAGCCATCTCAACAACAACGTGCTTCAAATGTAAAATGTAATCATTGAATTTTTCTATTAGGTACAATAAATAAATAATTTAACATTAAATATTAATTTTCAAGTATTTTCTTGCAGAAAAGAAAAGAAAATGTAACCCATTCAGCACATAAAACAGGACAACAAGGAAGAAAAGGGTTGATATCTATGTTTGTAAGTAATTGTTAATTATAACAACCTAACTAGATTTCATTTTTGTATATTTTAATTTGTTTTACAACAATCATCATTGAATGTTTTCAAACATGTGCTAACTTACAAAGAAGGACCATTAGAATAATTGGTTGACATTGGGTTATGGGTTGTCAGTAGATGTCGGCATATCATAAATTAATTGTGAAATTTGTAAGCAACTCTGTTTTTTTACTTAGCTCCGTCTATAATTAATATAAAAAAAAACTTTTATATTAAATCTATGATTTGTTATGGGGTATAAAATTTGCAGGAAACAAATTATGGAACCACGCCAAAAAATGAATTGTTGAGAGATGATATGAAATTTGGTTTTGAAAGGATGTGTATAGTTCACGAGTCAATTCTTGCTATGGTACATTTCTTTTCGATTTACATTGATGTATATTATTTAATATTGCAATTTTCATTATTCTCACCAATGTATATGCACTCATTACACTTTATTTTATGTTTGTAGATGGAACTTGAAGAAGAAGAAAAAAATCAACACAATGAACAAAACATTCCTCCAAATAACCCAAGTCATGGAAGTAGCTCGAGAAGTGACAGCAGTTCCAGTGAAGAATGATGATCAATATGTTTGGATATCAAAGCAAGGCATTGTATTTTTAAAAATATTTTTCTGTGAAATCAGAGATTTTATTTAATCTAATGGACATAGTGTCCCAATTGAAAGACAAAAGGATAGCAATAACTGTCCCATTTTGTATGAAAAAGTGTGTCTTATTCATATATATAATAATAATATACGTTTTAATTTATTCTATTGTGTTCTCCTTATCATTGTGAAATGTTACACCATTGATTAAATATATGGATGATTAAATATTATAATGAATAGATGTGAAATTTGATGATATGATATAACAAATTCATCCAAACATCACATTAAAATGCACTTATAAAAATTTAATTGATATGAATATTGTTATAAGATATGTGTCGACTTTTGATGAATAATGAATTTTAAAAAATCACAATAATTGCATTGTCATAGGTCGATGTTTCGAAAAAATAGAAAATGAACACCGGTGCATGTTAGTTATTGCGCACTGGTGAATTTGTATGATACTGCACACCGGTGCATTTCTACGACCTATGGGCATCGCACCAAATACCAATACCAATTAAAATGCATGGTGCACTTTATCGACGATTATCACCCGGGCGGGTGGATAGGCGTTGCATGCACTAGTATGGTTTACCTTTAACGCATCAATGCGTTTTTATAACTTAACGACTCGATGCTTTTTAACACCTAAATGACCCGGTGTGATTTTACACCTTAACGGCATCGGTGCGTGCACCTTCTATTGGCTCAGTGCGTCTTTGTGGGTGACATGCATAGGGATGTTTCTAAATGCCTCAAAGCTTTCAAAATTTGTTTTCCATCTTGGTGCTTGGTATATTTACAACACTAGTGTGTACATGGTAAAATGCGTTGGTGTTTTCACACATGATGTGCACACTGATGAGAAAAAAATTCGTAAAAACATCCGTCCACCCAGTTTTTTTTATTTGTGTTGAAGTTCCATTATAAGCTTCATCAAAAAATCCGTTACCAAAAATGGATGTTGTAGCTGTTATCACTCCAATAATTCTCAAAAGTTGTGTGATTTTTTATTTTATTTTAAAGAATATTAGAGGTAACCACAAACCTACTTTTAAGCCTTAGGATCTAACCTTCCTAATGCTTAGAGAGGGCTCTCTCTATATGATTTATATTTGTTGATTGTATTTGATTTTAGGCTAGTTATGTAGGGTAAATTGGTTTTGGATTTTGATTTGATTTGGTGGTGAAATCACTCACTCAGATGGATAGATGTAGGTCTGTATTCCATTGGGCTAATTGAGTCAATGTGTCAAGCAGTCGAATTAGGATCAAGTTCTAAAGAGAAATGTTTACAGGGAAAGATAGCTGAGTTACTGGAGATCTTCAAGACTAATGGTGAAAATGGTTTCAATCGGGGTAAGAGGGCAATCAAGGGTTCTCAAATCCAGATAATGAGTGAAAAGACAGGGGTCAATCGAAACTAGGGAGTGATTAAGGGTTCCTTATTCTAGATAAATAGTTCAAGACAGAGTGCTTTTAACATATTCTGAAATAACAATTCTTGATTTATCATTTAGATTTAGAACACATTCAAGTATTGATGAAAAACATAAGAAATTGACAAGGAAACAAGTGAAAATACTTCACTGTAGTGGCCCAACACATGAATCCTGTAATATGATGCTTTATTGCTTTAATCCAGTTTGCTGACTTGACATTGGTACAATCACCCTTAGGTTCAAAATAATACAACTAGAGAAATGTTCAACAATTCATTCGCACTCAATAATTCTAAATGAGAAGTATTTATACAAAAAATCTTTACAAAATATCCTAAAACAAACTTAGTAATGATTCATTGAAAAGAAATATCTTCATGCAAGAAGATAGTGACAACTTTCTAACTAATGCTAGTTGTCCCTTTTTTATTGAAATTACTTGTTTGATGTCTTGATTTTGTTACTGCTTTCTCTCTTTGTTGTTCAACGAAGGTTGTAGCTTGGACAGTGAGGAGTCTTTCACACTGGAAGCTTTATCTCTGCATTGTAATTTTTGATTTACTTTAAACTTTGACCTTGAACTGATACTCTTTATCCTGATACTCTGTAACTATAAATGTAAAAATAACAAGCTCTGTTTTATTGTTTGGTATTTACTGCAATATGATTTCATAGTAAATCAATCATTTTTTCCCAAAGTTCATCTTCTGGCAGTTTTATCTTCATCATCCTTCTAAAAATCTCATCAGCTTTAGTATACTTTGAGAATGTGGGCTTGTTGACAAATATGTGTTTCACCTCATGCTGTAGGTAAAAAAATTACCCAAATTCTTATAGATTACCTTCCCCATTGGAATACCATGTGAGGTAGGAAGATTAACCTGATCTTTGGTGACTTCTCTCATTTTCTTGTCATAGTCATCCTGCTTCATTAGTTTGTCATGAATAAATAATGGATTTGGAAGGCCTTTCTGCCTTAGCACATCAAATTGCATCATAAACCTTGTAATAGCCACCTCCATGTTTTGACATTTTTCCTCTAACTATATCATCAAATTCATTTTAGAAGTTACCTTCCTAAATTCTAGGATGGTCTATGTTCTGTCATTGATACCAATTTCTTCTAGCTCTTTTCTGTTCTTAGAATTTAGAAACTTGATGATTTCAAGGGCTTCTTCAGGTTTCTCACCAAGCTCTTCTTTGATCTTCTGGATTGCTTCTTTTTTTGATTTGACTAAATATTTTTGTTCATATATAACCTGTATTGATGGCCAAATATCATTGAATGCTTCAATGATATTGGCCCATAACTTTTGTCTGATTTGAGCCATGGGTTCTTTCAATGTTAGATATTTTTCTAAGTTCTTCAACTATTCATTTAATCTGTTTGCTCTTTGTTCTTCATTATTAGGCATTATTTTGGCAAGTTTATTTTCATTTTCAAGGCTTTTAAGTTATCCTTTAAGTCTGTTTATCTCATTAGTCTGAATAGTCATGTCTTGCATAGATTTTACCAACTTTCTTGCTTCATCTGAATGTTGTGCTACTATTGTTGAAGACTCTATTGCTGAAGTGGTTGATGAAGTGACAGGTAATGTTGTAGCCATGGAGACTATGGGTGCCAGTGATTAAGCTAGTGTAGAAGGTACATCAGTAGTAACTACATGAATCAATGTGACTGAAATTTCTTCTTCTTTATCCTTTTTCTCTTGGACCAACTTGTCCATTTCATTCTCCATTTCCTTTATCTAAGCAGTCAACTGTAAAATAAGATTCATCATCTCATCTTTCTGATTTGTATCCTTTAAGACTTCCTTGGCTTGAGGATTTTCTATAGGGGGGGACTTTAGTTGCTTCTTTAATGTAGAAATTTCTGCATTTTTCTTCTTGATCAGTTCTTTTGCAACTTTAACATTTTTAGGATCATCTCCTACTTCAATTACTAGTTATTCCAAATATTTAATTCTAGTATATTTTGCCTGTGAATAAGCTTTTTCCAATTTGAGCTGATCTCTGATATTTGCAAGAGTGTTTTGCAGCTTTTGTGCACTCATGGCCTTGGTGGCTATTATAGAATATATCATCTCCCCTGCCTGCTTATGAAACTCAATTTCATCTAGAGGATGAATATCCTGAGCCAAGATTTCAAAATATGTCTTTTTATAATCATAAGATGACTTAGGAGTTTGAACTGTAGGTTGAAGAAATGTCATCTGCATATTATTATTCTTATAGTCAAAGGCTGAAAGTACCCTATTTTGGATGTCAGGAGTTTGTTCAGATATTGGGAATATATTTCAGTCTTAATTTCTTCATTTCTGGCTTTGATTTCTTTGTTTCTTTCTTTAATATCTATATCCTTTTCTGCTGGTTTTTTAGATGAGGAAACTTCCATATTGTGTTTCTTCTGAATTAGTTGAGTCCTTGAAGTAGTAGGTTGTTTCTCTTCTTCAATTATTGTAGGAGGTGCATTGTCTTTTGCTACTATTTATGTATCAATCACCTCTATTGTTTCCATTTCTTTATTAGCATGATTTAACTTTGGATTTTTACTATATCTTAATTTAAACTTGGTCTCTATTGTGTTTTTTGCAGTATAGGATCCTTCCTCTCTAATTCTTTTTGCATTTTTGTCTTCTTGGGCTGGGGTTTGCAAAGTTTGACTAGTATCACTTTGCTTCTCTACCTCTACCAAGGTATTCTCCAACCATTCAGTTTGATTGGAGAATTTCTCTATCTCTGGTTTCTTTTCATGTACATATGGAGTGAGTTTGCACTTAACTCTCATTTTTCTTATCACTCCAAGGGGATCATAATACCACAGGAAACTTTTACTGAATTTAAACCCCTATAAACATTTTTCTTCCTTGGGACCTGCCTCTCTATTGTTACAGATAAAAGGGCCAAGCTAATTTTTCAATTTGAACTGGGTTTTCTTCTTTGCTGCCAAGAAATTAATTGCATCTGAATTAAGAATCTGCCTTATGCATTCAAGGGAAAAAAACCTCATAGGGAGGTATTTAGGCAGTTTATATGGAACCAGAATTGATCCATATACTCTTATTTTAGTGTGGTTTTGGTAAAAGTACTAATCACCTATCCTATTATGTTCTGACAACTGGAGGACCTTCTTAATCTCTTCACTAATTCTGGGCTGCATACTATTGTTTAGAAAATTGACCATAGGATAAATGAAAGAATTAATAAAATCTGTATAGGTGAACTCATTGGAGTCTTTCCTTATAAAGGAAGTCCAAAAGATGATTGATTGAGGATTTCCTTCCACATCAAGCTTCTGAAGTTTTATATTAAATTTCTCAGACTGAAATTATAAGAACACGTGGAATAGGAATGAGGAATACTTGAGAACACCTTCAGAAGGCATTTTTAGCAACTGCTCATGAATACTGGCAACAACGTATTGGGAAAAATTAAAAATGGTAGCAGGAGGCTGACCATGTGTAAAAGTAGACAAAAAACCGAATACTGCAGCATCAACATGTTCATCTGTAAAATAACCAAGAATGAAAGACAACATGGAGATGATATGTCTTGTCCTTTCAGAGAATTTTGCAGAAGGGTATGGAGGATTTATCTTGGGAATTTCTACAGAAGAAGGAATGAAAGTCTGGAATATCTGGAACCTCTTGGGGAAGTCCAGATTGAGGTATAGCTGAGTGGGGGCCTCAATGGATAAAGGGATTCATCAGGTCTGGGCTGCATTTGTAGCATCTGATTAATTGACTCAGCAGTAATGGTAAACAAGATTTCCTTTTCAGGGTTTATGATCGCTCTCTGATCAGGAAAATAACATGATTGACAAAGTCTAATCAATTCTGGGCATTGGTAGGTCTAAGGAACAACATACTTTGGTAAATTAGATTCCCAAATGAAAAATTCATCAGCCTGATCTATGGATTTTTCTTGGCTCCAGCAGTGGAGCTCAAGAAGGTTAAATTCTGTGACTGTATTAGTAATTTTGAAGTCTGTGTCAGCTGATGGAATGTGCTCTATATCTACAACGGGGGGTTGTAGAGAATTGATAGGTAAAATATTTTTGGAAGCCATTGATTTTCTTGATTTATCAATTTTATTACTCTTTGACTTTAGAAACACTGATGTAGGCCTGTAGGAGCACCTCTAGTAATTATAACAAGTTTGCAGAAGGATTTGGATAGAATAGGGGCTTATCTTTTGTCTGCAAAGGTATAAACTTTCTCAATTAACTTAAACTTTAATCTCTGTAATAAAAGGAAATCTGAAGACCTTAGAGTTTCTGCAAAAGATCTCTAGGGTCTTTATGAAATGATTGGAAGGAAATGAGGGTTTCTTCAAGTTTACAAAGGCTTAAACTTCTTCAGTTTATTTAATCTTTGTAATTTTAAATAGTTTTGAACTTCAGAATTTGTGAAAAGAAAGCTTAGGGTATGTAGAAAAGGATTTTTGGAAGTAACATGGCTTTCTTGTTCTGCTTAAGGCTCCTAAATGATTCAATTAGCTATATTACTTCTTTAGATTAAGGAATATGGTCTTTTCTTTTGAAAAATACCTGGAAAAATGAATATTTTCTGTGCAGGAGGGTTTTTGAGGTGGAAGAAACCTTTTTGAAGCTCCTTCCAGTCTTTATAAGCTTCAATTCGATTTTGAAATGTTCTTGTAGGAGTAGAGGTCTTGAATTCAGGAGAAAAAGCTTGAAATATGGTTGGCAACTTGATCTGGTTGTGTAAAATTTGGTCGACAGTGCTTCTTCGGTGTAAAATGTAACAGAAAGGAAAAAATAGTGCAAATGGGTGGTTATATACATTTTTTAAACAAACAGTGAATGCATTAATGGGAGGTCATTTCAAATGAATAGGTGGTTTGCGCGGCGGGGAGAAAATCGCTCAGTGGTTTTCATAGGCTCTAGAGGTAGTTGGCGGAATTATTTTGATTGGTGCGATTGAATTGAAAGATGCCACGTAGGGGGGAGGGAGAGCCTGAAAAATGCACTTTTCACAAGGTCTGGGGTGCATTAACAGTTGGGCAATGAAATGCATGATAGGGTTTAATAGCGGTCAGATCTCGCGGATGAAGATTAGACATCTAGGATGATGCGACAGAGTTGTAGGGTTGTAAAAGGCGTGGGGCCGAGGGTTTAGACTATGTGATTGGTTAATATGTGATATGGTTGGGATTTATAATATAACCAATGGGATGCAGGTAAGTGTAATGTTATAACCAGGATTAATAACATGTGGGAAATTATTAAACCATAGTTTAAATAAAAATATGGGTTGGGATATATATATATATATATATATATATAAAGGATTTAATATAATATGGGATAGAGTTTTAATATGGGATTTAATATATTTAAGTTAATGTTAATAAAGTAATGTAGATGTGGGATGTCAAATACACTAAGCATAGTGTAAAACATGATATTGAGGATAAATTTCTTCATAGTGGGTCCCGATATAACATTTTAGCTTTTATACTTGGGATAAAAGTATTTTTTTGGGTTTTTTAGGTATTTTTGAATAAAAGGGGAATTAGTTAAAGGGTTTCACTTTTCTTAAGTAAGATGTGTTTTTAAATTAGGAAAAGGGTTTTTTTTTCAAGAGGGAAAAAGGAGAAAAGGATAAAATGAAGGGGAAGAAGGTATTTTTACAAGGGAAATTATTTTGAAGGGAAATTAGTAAATGAAATGACCAATTATCTGTTATCCATGCTTGTGAAAACTACTTATGCCTACCCATATGCTACCCTAACATTTTTTATTCATTTACATGGGTGCATTTGAGCTTGCAAACCCTTATTCATTTTTATTTTAAAACAACAAACTAACTGATTCTATCCTTATTTCTTCCAAGTGCTCAAATTAAACTATTGAGCTCCTTATTATTCTCTACCTAACTACTGATCTGCCAAGATTAGACTGTTTGGCTAGATCTTTATTCTCTATCTAACAACATGAAATTTAAAGCATGAGAGGTCAAGATTAAGTTGATTGACCTTCATGGATTGTGGCACTTTAACAAGTTGCATGCAATCTTATTTTTTTGCAGTAAAAATAAATAGTAGTGGCATTTGGATTTGCATCACTTTCATGTTTTATTTTTATCTCTTTTTGTTTGGGGTCCATTTTTATATTCTTTTTGATATTTTTCTTCAAGTCCTTTGATTTTTCTTTTAGGACTTTTACCCTCTTTACATTTTTTTAATTTTTTTAATTTTTAATTTTTATTTATTATTATTATTATTATTTTAATATGGGAAAGCAATTTGCAGAAAGAAAAATATGTACATATTACAAGACTAATCAAAGTCAAATAAAAAAATATGAATACTATTATTATAGGACCCTAACAGTGGCTCCACATGGGGATGGCATTTCCTGGTGAAATGTCAAGAACTTTGAGACTAGTAGCCTTTGAATTTTGATTGTGCTAGCCTTGAAACTATTTTCTAAGCTCTGCATTATTCATACTTATGATATTTTTTCTTTCAAAGCATAGGGTCTTCTCTCCAGGCTTCAACTTTTCTAGAAAAACATCCAATCCAATCTAAAATCTGCAATGTTATGTACAATGAATAAAGTAAACAAAGTGAACTAATGTTATTATGGGGAATAGTAATGCTTCAACATTCTACCATTAATAGGTCCTCCTGGAAGATTTGATCCATCCAACTCCTTCAAAAATAATGCATTGTTACCTCTGTAACCATAAATGATATAAGGGCCTTTCCATAAGAAATCAAATTTCCCATGTTTACCTTTCTCTTCTATCCTGGAATCCCACTTAAGAACTTTGTCACCTATATAAAAATCATCTTCCTTAGCCTTCTTGTCAAATATCTTTTTAATCTTTTCTTGAACAACTTGAGACTTGAGATAGACATCTTCCCTGGTTTGCTGCAAGTGTATGGTTTGATTTATCCTTCTTTGGATATCATTAGTTTCAACCTGCAGTTCTTGGATTATATTCATTACTGGTACTCCTAAAGAGGATGGGAAAGCAACATCCATCCCATAAACTAGTTGATAGGGAGATGTACGAATGGACTTCGTTGTGGTAAGTTTATCTGTCCATAAGGCATTCACTAACCTTTTGTTCCAGGTTTTCTTATTGTCTTCTATTAGTTTCTTGATGATATCCACAAAGATTTTATTGGAGGATTCAACAAGACCATTACCTTGAGGGTAATAAGCAGTGGAATGGCCAAGGGTAACGTGATATTTATTACATAAGTCAATCATATTTTTGGACTTGAATGCAACTGCATTATCAGTAATGATCTTTTGGGGGCATCCAAATCTAGACAATATGTTGTTTTCTAAAAATGAGATTATGATAGTATCAGTGGCTTACCTCGAAGGTATGGCTTCTATTCACTTAGTGAAATAGTTTGTGGCTGTCAAAATCCACTTGTGTTGGGCTGAGGATGGAGGGTGAATTTCACCAATGAAGTTAAGACCCCATTGCTAACAAGGAATTTCTGTGGAAATGGGTTTAAGGGTAAAGGTAGTGGCTTTTTCTTTCCTTCAAAGATTTGACATCTGTGACAAGAGGTCACATAATTTTTCACATCTGCAAACAGTGTAGGCCAGTAAAAACCAGCTCTCAAGATTTTATCTGCAGTTGAATTCAAGTAAAGGTGCCCTCCACAGTCACCTACATGAAACTCTTCCAAATTTTATCAGCTTCTTCTTTAAGTAAATAATTCAATAAAATGCCACCATGATCTTTCTAAAATAGTGCATTTTCTATGATACAAAATTTCATTGCCTTTATCTTTAAAAATCTAGCTTTAGTTCTTGATAATCCAGAAGGAGCTTGTAAATTTAGTAATATGAATATAATATCTACATACCATGGTGAGTCTGAAAAGGCTTCACTGATCTCTGGAGTCACCATCTCTTCCTGATCATCTAATTGGGCAATAAAATTTATATCTAAAGCATGAAAATTTGACTTAGCCATGAGTTTGGTGGGTTTAATTTCTATGTCATATTTCAAAATGGTGGCAATCCATTTGCCTCTTTTACCATTAGGCCCATTCTAAGTCAGAATGTCCTTCACAACTGAATTTGGAACATAAACTATGATATGTGAATACAGGATGTACACTCTAAAGTCTTTGATAGCTTTTACTAAAGCTATTGCCTACTTTTCCATTATGTTATACTTTAAAGTGGAATCTATAATTGATTTTTTGAAAAAGGAAATGGGCCATTCATAGCCCTGATCATTTTTCTGCAATAAGACTACAACAATAGTATGTTCTGAAGCAAAGGAAAAAACAATGAATTTGTTTTTGAAATCAGGACTTATTAGGACTGGAGTTTTTGTCAAGGCTTGTTTGATTGATTCAAATTATTGTTTAGCCTCTACATTCCATTTAAGTACTCAGTCTTTTTTCAACATTTTGTTAAGTTCTCTAATTATTTCTGCGAGGTTTGAAATGAATATTCTGAGAAAATTGATTTTACCTATGAAAGCCTGCAATTATTTAATATTCCTAGGATGACTAATGTTCAGAATGGCCTCTATTCTAGCCGGGTCTATCCTAATTCCCTCTTTAGATATTATATGTCCTAACAATTTACTTTCTTCAAGTCCAAATAGAGTCTTTTTAGGATTTAAAGAAATACCAAATTTCCTGCATTTGATAAACACTTGTCTGAGATGATCTAGATGTTCATTGTCAGTCTTTGAAAATACAGTAATGTCATCTAGATAGATCACAAGAAAATCATGAATTTCTTTAGAGAAATCTATATCCATAGCTCTTTGAAAAGTGGATCCTGCATTCATTAATCCAAAAGGCATTTTCACATACATGAAAGTACCCCAAGGAGTAGTAAAAGCAGTTTTAGGTTGGTCTTCTGGTTGAACTAAAATCTGGTTATATCCAAAGAATCCATCAAGCAATGAAATCCTGGAAGAACCAACCACCCTCTGTAAAATGTGATCCATCTTGGGGAGAGGGTAGTTATCTTTTAAGGACACTTTATTTAAATTCTGGAAATCAACACACAGTCTGATCTCCCCTGTCTTCTTCCTAGTGGGAACTAGGTTTTAAACATAATCAGAATATATGATAGGTGCAATTATCTGGGCTTCATACATTCTCTTAACCTCTTTTTCAATTAAAGGCATTAAAACTGGATTGATTCTTCTAAGATTTTGTTTGAAAGGTTTTTGATCTTATTTTATAGGTATTTTGTGTTGTATTATGCTAGTGTCATAAGATTTTAAGTCCTCATAACTTCATGAAAATACATCTTGAAATTACTTAAACAAAGCTATGTATTTCACTTTTTCTTCTTGAGGTAAGGATTTTGAAAGTTTTATCATCTTAGATTTCAATTCTGTTCCTATATTTCATTCTTCAATACCAGATCTTAATGGTTCCATCTTTGGTTTTCTTGCAACATCATTTGAATCAAAAATACCTTCTAAAGGGGCTAATCCCTTAGGTAAAAAGTTGTTCTTAAGGTTTAAAATGTCAGAACCATCATCTGCTAATTCTTCTATTTCTACCTTTTCTAAATTATCTATTTCTACTTGAGTAAATTTAGTGGGTTTAGTAAAATCTAAGTTATTTACATCTACAATATTTGTATCAATCTCACTATCTATGGTTTGATTTACTGTACAATATGTTTCTATGTTATAATTCTGAAATTCTCCTTCAGCATTGATGAAATGATAAATCTGTTCATCCTGTGAAAATATTTGCCAATATTTTAGATTATCTAGTATTGTAGGCATGTGTTTAACTTCTGTTGTATATTTATGATTTGGTTGAAAAGACAGATTGCAAGTGCTAGCAAAAGTTGCTAAACTGTGTGCCTGCATGTTCTGTTTTCTAGGAATTGCAATAAATTCACATTCAAGCCATTCAAGCCATTCTCTATATTGGCTTAATCTTCGATTATATACAGAATATTCTCCTCTAATTTGCTTCGCAATTAACTCAGAGTCACCCATGATTGACACTCTTTTGGCTCCTAAATTTCTAACAATCTGTAGTCCTAAAATCAGAGCTTCATATTCCGCCATGTTGCTTTTACATTTGAAATTTAATCTAAAGGAATGACCTTCTGCATTATTGTTTTCCATTATGTATCCAAACTCCCGCTCCTTCTCCTAATTTGTTAAATGATCCATCAAAATATAGGTGCCACATTGATTGATGAAAAATGTTGTCACTGTCTGGTGCTTTCTTTTTTTGTTTTAGTTCAATGTTGTTCTCTATACTAGTTTCAGAATTACATAAAATGAAGGAGTCCATATCAGTAGGTGTAGAATAAATAGGATAGTTTCAAGGTCTTTCTACACTACTAACCATGTACTTCATTAATGTATCTCTGTAAATTTTCTTGGGTTGGCCAAAAACTGATATTGTTGCATAAGACATGTCTAGTTGTAAAGATCCCTGAAGTTTAGCTCCCCATGAGTGAGATAACAACATTCCATACTTAGGAGGGATGTCAGATACTACAATATCCATGAGTATGCTTTTTCTAGGGTATTGAACTAAAGAAACACATAAATATTTTATCAAGCCTAAACATTTCACTTTACTGGAATCAAATGAGAAAAGATCTTTATAAGGTCTAGTGAGGTCTAAATTTAAGGTTTCCATTATTGCTTTTTGTAGGTTTTAACCCTGAACATAAATTATCTACACACGAATCTTATAACAGAAAATAAACAATAGCGAGAGCATAAAACATAAAACAAATAAACACAGAGATTTTCCCCTGGATCCCAAATCAGGACGACCAGCTTGATTTTTCATTATATTCCTTTTAGTTTTACAACACATATATATACATGTCAAAGCATACATAAACCCCAATCCATTAACCCTGGATTAGAACATAACCGTAGTTCCCTTGACCGGATCTACAAAATACGAGGGGTTGAAAACCATCGTACCCCAAAACCATGTGCAAACTCATGCACAAAACATGGGTGGGTCCGCATATCAGTGGGACCGCATACCAAATTTTTTTTTCGTCGGGGCGCTGCCGCCCCCCTGTGACCCCCCTACTGCACCCAACACAACGTACAACGCGTGGGGCTAGTCATGGAAAGAATATAACACATATCCAACATTCTCCCACTTGTTGTTTTCTTTCCACAAGGGGCCACAGGAGAGCTTAGTCATTGGGCCAATTCTTCAACACCCATTGTTTCTCTACACCAAGAGAACTTCTGAGTGCTCACAGACTTCGTCAATGCATCTGCAACATTCTTCAAAGTGTCCACCTTTACCAGCAACACCCTTTTAGCCTCAGCCATATCTCTAACAAAGTGATATTGAACATCAATGTGCTTTGTCTTTGAATGATAAGCAGGGTTCTTAGCCAAGAAAATTGCACTTTGGCTATCACAGTCTATCCTTATAGCTTGTTGTACCAAACCCATACTTGAACACAATCTCTGCAACCAAACTGCTTCCTTACTTGCATGAGTGGCTGCTATGTATTCTACCTCTGTAGTTGAAAGTGCCACTACAGACTGTCTTTTACTCATCCAATTGATTGCACCTCAAAATAGGCTAAACACATACCCACTTGTAGATCTTCTTTAGTCCAGATCTCTAGCCCTGTCTGCATCAACAAAACCACGAATGTCCAACATTCTTTCCAATCCTGGTCTTCCCTGGTAGCACAAGCCATAATCACTAGTGCCACGTAAATATCCGAAAACCCGCTTCACTGCTGTCCAATGCTCCTTCCCTGGGTTTGACATAAACCTGCTCAATACTCCCACTGCATGTGCAATGTCTGGTCTAGTACAGACCATTGCATACATCAGGCTACCCACTGCACTTGCATATGGAACACGGGACATATCCTCCTCTTCTTCTTGTGTCTTGGGACACTGTTCAGCAGACAGCTTTGCACCTATAGGAATAGGAACACTCACCGGTTTACTATCCTGCATATTGAACCTCTGCAATATAGTCTCGACATACTTCCTCTGGTTTAACCAGAGCTTCCTCTTTAGATCTCTGCAATTTCCATGCCCAAAATATAGTTTGCAGCACCAAGATCCTTCATGTTGAATTTGGAGAACAGTTGGGTCTTCGAATCTTGGATAATTTCTTTGTCATTTCCAATCAACAACATATCATCCACATACAAGACCAAATAAATAACATGGTCACCAATTAATTTAAAATAAACACAGTGATCCTCCTTGCTTGTGGTGAAGCCAAGTCCCCATATATAGGTATCAAATTTCTGATACCACATCCTTGGTGACTGTTTTAACCCATACAAAGACTTCTTCAACCTACATACTAGTTCTTTCTTACCGTTCACCATAAAGCCTTCAGGCTGCTTCATGTAGATCTCCTCTTCTAGATCCCCATGAAGAAATGCAATATTCACATCCATCTGTTCTATCTCAAAATTAAATGTAGCAGCAACAGATAAAAGTAATCTAATAGAAGTAACCTTGGCAACAGGAGAAAAAATATCACCAAAATCAATTCCCGACACCTGAGAATAACCTTTTGCTACCAACTGAGCTTTGTATTTTCCCACCTTGCCTTCTACATTCATCTTCTTTTTAAACACCCATTTGCTCCCGATGGGATTCCTTCCAGCCGGCAACTCCACCAGATCCCATGCCTCATTTTTGTGCAAGGATGCCATTTCATCAACCATGGCCTCCTTCCAGAGTTTTCCATCCTTTGAATCTACTGCCTCCCTGACAGTTTTGGGATCATCATCAGTTATAGTTAAGGAAAAACCTGAACAGAAAGCAGATGGACTATACCTTTCTGGTTGCCTTCTTTCCCAAACTGATCTTCTCAAAGTTGGAGTTTGTGGCTCTTCATCTTCTGAGTCTTCTTCTGTTGTAGAGTCTGATTCATCCTCCTTTAGCTCAAACTCTATCTTCTCAGGTTCCTTTGGTAGGACTTCATGTTTAACAACATCTTTCACTTCTCTAAACACCACATCTCGCTTGTACACAACCTTCCTTGTTTCTGGGTTCCAAAGCTTGTAACCCTTTAAACCATCCTTATACCCAATAAAGATGCACCTTTCAAATTTATTATCCAACTTGGTCCTTTTCTCCTTTGGAACATGTACATATGCATCACATCCAAATACCCTTAGATGTGAAAGAGAGGTTTTCTTACCAGTCCATACCTCATGTGGGGTCTTATCCTCCAACGCTGATGAAGGTGATCTGTTAACTAAGTAACATGCAGTCTCCACTGCCTCTGCCCAGAATTCTTGTCCTAACCCGGTACCACTGAGCATGCTTCTTGCCTTTTCCATCAGTGTTCTATTCATTCTTTCTGCAACTCCATTTTCCTGAGGTGTGTATGGAGTAGTCTTCTGCCGTGCTATACCACACTTCTTACAGAACTCTTCAAATTCCTTCTTGCAGAACTCCCCACCATTATCTGTCCTCAACGCCTTTATCTTCTTCTCTGTCTGGTTTTCCACCAGAGCCTTAAATTCTTTAAATTTGTCAAAGACTTCAGATTTCTTCCTCAAGAAATATATCTATGTATTCCTTGAGAAGTCATCTATGAATGAAACATAGTACACAGACTTTCCCAGTGATGGAACTGACACAGGTCCAAACACATCACTGTGCACAAGTTCTAATATCTTGTTCGCCCTCTTAGCACCAGAAGGAAAACTCACCCGATTCTTCTTCCCATATACACAATGTTCACAGAAATCAAAATCCAGAGAGAAATTAGACATACCTTCTACCATACCATTTCTATGCAGTATCCGAAGGCCCTTCTCTCCAATATGTCCAAGCCTTTGATGCCATAGCATGATCTTTTCTCTAGAGACAGCTAGGCTTTCCGCTCCACTTTCAGGAACCATAGAACTGTTACACCCATCAATAGCAGTGCTACCTTGTAGCTTGTACAGAGTTCCAGTCTGAACTCCCCGCATTAATACCAGTGCTCCCCGAACCATCTTGCAGGCATCTTTCTCGAACACTGTTTTTACACCTGCATCATCCATCTTGCTTAGAGAAATCAGATTTCTGGCCAATGCAGGAATATGCAGAACACCAGGAAGTGTTCTAATCCTTCCACCTTGCAGCTTCAGCTTGACCTTTCCACGTCCAACGATTCTGGCCTTCCTATCATCCCCTAGGAAGACATCACCACCATCATATTTCTCATACTCGCATAACCACTCCCTATGGGGAGTGAAGTGAAAAGATGCACCTGAGTCAATCAACCATGACTCATGATCTACATGTGTATTTGAAGAAGAAGCCAAATACACATCCCCACCTTCATCCGAGGTGGTTTTTGCCTCTGCAGAAGGAGCATCATAAGATCCCTTTCCTTTCTCAGGAGCTTTAGATCTGCAGTCCTTTTTGTAGTGCCCTTCCTTTCCGCATTTCCAGCATACCTTTACAAACTTTCCAGGAGATTTAGATCTCCCTCTAGATTTGGATCTCCCACTCAAAACCTTATTCTTGTTTATGTTTTGGGACCTTCCTCGTACAGATAAGGCATCTCCATTCTGGCCCTCCATATTTCTCCGTCTCATTTCCTCCGACAACAAGGCTGAGACAATGTCATCAAAATTCAAGGTAGTTGTATTGCTACCTATTGCAATAACCAGACTGTCCCACGAGTCTAGTAGAGAACACAAAAAACTGATGCACTTATCTTCATCTGAGATTTTAATATCAACAGATGACAACTGACTTACCACAATATTGAAGGCATTCAGATGCTCTGTCACCGAGTCTCCATCCTTCATCCTCAGGTTATACAACTTTTTCCGCAGAAACATCTTATTCACCAGAGACTTAGATTGGTACAAAGTTCCAAGTTTTTCCCACTAATTCTTCGTCGTAGCTTCCCCAGATACATTCAACAATACTGAATCTGAGACACACAACTGTATTGTGCTCTTAGCCTTCCGATCCAGTTTCTTCCAGTCTTCATCTAACATTGTCGTTGGTTTAGTACTTGGATCTACCACGATCCACTGATCTTTATCCACCAGCAGAACCTCCATCTTACGATTCCACAACTCAAAACTCTGACCATTAAATTTATCGATCTCTATCTTTCCGCCGCTCGCCATCTTCTTTCACAGCAAGAATCGATCCCGCAGATCTCCCACTGAATAGGGTCTACCTCAGGCACAAGCAAAAAACCCTTAGCCGCAAAGGCATCCCCTTGAAGCCGAAACAGCTCTGATACCAAATGTAGGTTTTAACCCTGAACAGAAATTATCTACACACGAATCTTATAACAGAAAATAAACAATAGCGAGAGCATAAAACATAAAACAGATAAACACAGAGATTTTCCCCTGGATCCCAAATCGGGACGACCAGCTTGATTTTCATTATATTCCTTTTAGTGTTACAACACATATATATACATGCCGAAGCATACATAAACCCCAATCCATTAACCCTGGATTAGAACATAACCGTAGTTCCCTTGACTAGATCTACAAAATACCAGGGGTCGAAAACCATCGTACCCCAAAACCATGTGCAAACTCATGCACAAAACATGGGTGGGTCCGCATATGAGTGGGACCACATACCAAAAACATTTTCGCTGGGGCGCTGCCTCGGACCCTGACAAGGGGGGCTGTCGCCCCCCCCTTGACCCCCCTGCTATTCCCGGTGTAGCGTACAACGCATGGGGCTAGTCGTGGAAAGAATATAACACATACCCAACACTTTTGGCATTAAATTATGTGAAGCCCCTGAATCTAGCATTGCATTATGTAAAATCTGATCATGAACAGATACGCTAATGTAAAAAGGAGGAACTCCTCCTCCTTGGTGTTTTCATTTAACTTTAGGACCAAAGATTAGTTCTGGTTGATCACCACTCAAATTAACCGAATCTTCTCCATAATTCATATTTAAAGTCTCAGTGATATGTGATTTGTATAGATCATGTTTTACCGACTCTGTCAAAGGAATTGGTATCTTCAGTTTGGCAATTTTAGCTTGGATGTTGAATGGTGCTTGTGATTTTCCTAACTGAATTATTTCTTCTTTTGTAACTGTAGTTTGGGTGGGTTTATCTTCTTTTACTACAGTTGGTTTTTCATTTTTTGTTTGTATTTCTACTTTTTTACTACTTTTAATTTTCTTTTTAGGGATAGTTTGAGATGTAGTGGAAGTTTTGACATATTTTGTGGTTTGAGTAGATGTTTTGGCAGTGGTTGTTTTAGAATCAGCTGATTTTGGATCAACATTAGATATTTTTGGATCTGAAATTTCTATTTTAATAGAATCTGTTGTCTTGCAGCAACATATTTTTGAGGATCTGATGATGTTTGAACAACAGTATCTGTTATGTCAACAATTTTAGGACTAGGTGAAATTTTGGGATTTGAAATTTTTTGATTAGGATTTGAATTCTTCTGAGTTGAATTGGAGTTTCGCTGGGTTTCCCTAGGGAGGATTTGCAGAAATTTAGTGGTAGGAGCCTCTATTGTTTTCTTTGTTTGAGTTTAGGCAGATTTCTTAATAGAAGGCTCTACATTTTTCTTGCTCCTAGGGTTATATTGCTTATGAAATTCATTAATTTCAAACTCATAACCTTTCCTATCATCAAAAGACTCACCAAAATCTAATTATAGTTTTTTTAATTCATATAACTCCTGTTCTTATTATGTAAGAAAAATGGTGTTATCATCATTAATTCCCATTAGATTGTTCTAAGTGTCTTCATCATTTTCATTTTGGTGAGAACTTTCAACATAGTTCTCTTCGAAAGGTGGTCTTATTGTTTGGTCAGGTGCTGATTCTCTAGATTTTCCAGTGTTGGTGTTTTTCCTGAAATTTGGATTTCTAATTTGAGGTCCTTGTTGTTGGTTATCCCACTGTGGCTTCCTTTCCATGTTATCTAACCTATCCATCATTCTTTCTAATGTTTTTTCTAAGTTATCTATTTTCAAATCTGAAGTTGATGTTTCCTATTTTATTGTCACTCTCCTTTCATTTCTTAATCTAGATTTCTCTACTAACAAGTTTGCCTCTACACTTACAACATTACTTTGCATCTGCTCTAAGGTTTCTGGGTTTCTCTCTCTCATTTGGTAATCCATATCTGTATCAAATCCATCAGGTAATTTGATAAGGGCAGAGTCTGGAGGAGGTTTAAGATTAGCAGGGATTGCATTGTAAATACTGTTATATCTTGTACAATAGTCTTGAACTGTTTCATTTGGTGCTCTTTTTATATTTTCAAATTTAGACAAAATTTGTAATAGATTCTTCTTCTTCTCCCATATATTAAGAAACATCCTATGGAAATCAGCTAAATCTGCAATACTACGAGTAGGCAAACCTTTAAACCACTTCTTGACATCACCAACTAAAGTTTGAGCAAAAAGTCTCATTTGAACATCAGCATCATCTAATTCATGCAATTCAAAATAATCTGTCATTTTATTAACATGTTGTTGTGCAGTGTAGTGAGTGGTTCCATCAAATTAAGGGATTTTTCTTTGATAATCTTGGGGCATGAAATTTAGAGGGGCTTGTAGGACCAATGGGGTACATCTGGCAGCCATGGCTTGGATTCTAGCTTGGCTAGGAGGTAAGTTTGAAGTACTTGGTGAATAACTTGAGGTACTTGTAGATGTGGTTAAAGCACTTACATATGAGATTGGGATATTGGAAGTTGTACTTGCAAATGTGGTTGAGATACTAGAAGATGAAGTTGGGATGCTAGAATAGGTGCTTGGAAATGAGAATGGTGTATTGGAAAATGTAGTAGAAATGCTAGGGGATTAAATAGAACTATTTGAGGATGGAAATATAATTCTAGGTTGAAGTGGATGTTTGGGAAAAAATGAATCTGTGGAATGAAGCGTGGTGGAAATAATGGATGAAGTGGTAGTAAATAAGGATGAACCTATAGATTCTAAGAGACTGATATCTAAATGACTGGTAGAAGGCTTAGGGGTATAGGCTGATAAAGTAGTCAATTCAACTGAATGGTGTAAATAAGCTTCATCAATTTCTTTAATCAAAGTTACAGTTATAGCATCAAGTTTATCATATACTTCAATTTTTTTTTATCAGAATCAACTGAAACAGTTTCCTTCTTAGTTTCAATGAATGAAATGAAATCAGGATCTATTACAGTATTATGTATGTCACTTTCTGATTTAGTTCTGAACAAAGTTTGTTCAAAAGCTAGATCAAATTCAATGTCTTGTAAACTTGATAGTTATTTGGAAGAGAATTTTCTTTGATCAATGAATTTGTATTACCTAAACTCTCTACTTTTTTTCTTTTCTTTACAATTCTGTCAGGATTATCTACTATGACAATAGGTTGTGGATTTGGATTGGACCTGGTATAGTGGACTCTTCTGGAAGCCAAAATTACAGTTTTTTATGAAAATATCCTCACAACTCTTTAAAACAATCTTAAGGTGAAAATATAAGTAAAAATATATGCTCTAAGATTAATTTTAAACAATGAGGATTGGTTAGTTCCCCAATGGAGTCGCCAATATGTTATCACTCCAATAGTTCTCAAAAGTTGTGAGATTTTTTTATTTTAGTTTAAAGAATGTTAGAGGTAACCACAAACCTACTTTTAAGCCTTAGGATCTAGCCTTCCTAATGCTCAGAGAGGGCTCTCTCTATATGATTTATCTTTGTTGATTGTATTTGATTCTAGGCTAGTTATTTAGGGTAAATTGGTTTTGGATTTTGATTTGATTTGGTGGTGAAATCACTCACTCAGATGGATAGATTTAAATATGTATTCCATTGGATTAATGGAGTCAATGTGTCCAGTAGTCAGATCAAAATCAAATTCTAAAGGGAAATGTTTACATGGAAAGATAACTGAGTTATTTCGAATCTTCAATGCTAATGGTGAAAATGGTTTCAATCAGTGTAAGAAAGCAATTAAGGCTTTTCAAATCTGGATAATGAGTGAAAAGATAGGGGTGAATTGAAACTAGGGAGCAATTAAGGGTTCCTTAGTCTAGATATCAGTAGAAAACATGTAAATGATAAATAGTTAAAGACAGAGTGCTTTTAACATATTTTGAAATAACAATTCCTGATTTATCATTTAGATTTAGAACACATTCAAGTATTAATGAAAAACATAAGAAATTGACAAGGAAACAAGTGAAAATACTTCATTGTAGTAGCCCAACACATGAATCTTGTAATATGATGCTTTATTGCTCAAATTCAGTCTGTTGACTTGACATTGGTACAATCACCCTTAGGTTCAGAATAATACAACTATAGAAATGTTCAACAATTCATCCACACTCAATACTTCTAAATGAAAATTATTTATACAAAAACTCTTTACAGAATATCCTAAAACAAACTTAGGAATAATTCATGGAAAAGAAATATCTTCATGCAAGAAGATAGTGACAACTTTTTAACTAATGCTAGCTGTCCCTTTTTTATTGGAAGTACTTGTTTGTTGTCTTGATTTTGCTACTGCTTTCTCTCTTTACTGTTCAACGAAGGATGCAACTTGGAAAGTGAGGTGTCTTTCACGCTGGAAGCTTTATCTCTGCATTGTAATTTTTGATTTACTTGAAACTTTGAACTTGAACTAATACTCTTTATCCTCAAACTCTTTCACTAATACTCTGTAACTGTAAATGTTAAAACAACAAGCTTTGTTTTACTGTTTGGTACATACTGCAATCTGATTTCATAGTAAATCAGTCAATTTTTCCCAAAGTTCAGCCTCTGGTAGTTTTATCTTCATCATTCTCAAAAAATATCATCAACTTCAGTATAATTTGAGAATGTGGGCTTGTTGACAAATATGTGTTTCACCTCATACTGTAGGTAAAACAAGTTCTCAAATTCTTATAGATTACCTTCCCTATTGGAATACCATCTAAGGTAGGAAAATTAACCTGATCTTTGGCAACTTCTCTCATTTTCTTGTCATAGTCATCCTGCTTCATTAGTTTGTCATGAATAACTAAGGGATTTGGAAGGCCTTTCTGCCTTAGGACATCAAATTTCATCATAAACCTTGTAATAGTCACCTCCATGTTTTGACATTTTTCCTCTAACTGTATCATCAAATTCCCTTTAGAAGTTACCTTCCTAACTTCTAGGATGGTCTATGTTCTGTCATTAATACCAATTTCTTCTAGCTCTTGCCTGTTCTTAGAATTTAGAAACTTGATGATTTCAAGGGCTTCTTCAGATTTCTTACCAAGCTCTTCTTTGATCTTCTAGATTTCTTCTTTCTCTGATTTGACTAAATATTTTTGTTCATATATAACCTGTTTTGATGGCCAAATATCATTGACTGCTTCAATGATATTGGCCCATAGTTGTTGTCTGATTTGAGCCATGGGTTATTTCAATGTTAGATATTTTTATAACTTCTTCAACTGATCATTTAATCTATTTTCTCTTTGTTCTTCATTCTTATGCATTATTTTGGCAAGTTTATTTTCATCTTCAAGACTTTTAAGTTGTTCTTTAAGTCTGCTTATCTCATTAGTCTGAATAGTCATGTCTTGCATAGCTTTTACCAACTTGGTTGCTTCATCTGAATGTTGTGTTGTTGTTGTTGAAGTGGTTGATGAAGTAACAGGTAATGTTGTAGCCATGGGGACTATGGGTGTCAGTGATTCAGCTAGTGTAGAAGGTACAACAGTGGTAACTACAGGAATCAATATGACTGGAATTTCTTCTTCTTTATATTTTTTCTCTTGGACCAACTTGTCCATTTCATTCTCCATTTCCTTTATCTAAGTTGTCAACTATAAAATGAGATTCATCATCTCATCTTTCTGATTTGTATCCTGTAAGACTTCCTTGGCTTGAGGATGTTCTGTAGGGGGAAACTTTAGTTGCTTATTTAATGCAGCAATGTCTGAATTTTTCTTCTTGATCAGTTCTTTTGCAACTTTAACATTTTTAGGATCATATCCTACTTCAATTACTAGTTCTTCTAAAGATTTAATTCTAGTATCTTTTGCATGTGAAAAATCTTTTTCCAATTTGAGCTGATATCTGATATTTGCAAGAGTGTTTTGCAGATTTTGTACACTCATAGCCTTGGTGGTCATTATAGAATAGATTATCTCCCCTACCTGCTTATGAAACTCAATTTGGTCTAGAGGATGAATATCCTGAGCTAAGACTTCATAATCTGTCTTTTTTTAATCAGAAGATGACTTAGGAGTTTGAACTGTAGGTTGAAGAAATGGCATCTACATATTTTTATTCTTATAGTCAAAGGCTGAAAGTACCCTATTTTGGATGCCAGGAGTTTGTTTTAGATATTGGGAATATATTTCAGTCTTAATTTCTTCATTTCTAGCTTTGATTTCTTTGTACCTTTCTTTGATATCTATATCATTTTCTGCTGGTTTTTTAGATGAGGAAACTTCCATACTGTGCTGCTTCTAAATTAGCTAAGTCTTTCAAGTAGTAGGCTGTTGTTCTTCTTCAATTATTGTAGGAGGTGCATTGTCTTTTGCTGCTATTTTTGTATCAATCACCTCTATTGTTTCCACTTCTTTATTAGAAAGATTTAACTTTTGGTTTTTACTGTATCTCAATTTAAACTTGGTCTTTGTTGTATTTTATGCAGTATAGGATCCTTCCTCTCTGATTCCTTTTTCATTTCTGTCTTCTTGGGCTGGAGTTTGCAAATTTTGACTACTATCACTTTGCTTCTCTGCCTCTACCAAGGTATTCTCCAACCATTCAGATTGATTGGAGAATTTCTCTATCTCTGGTTTCTTTTCATGTACATATGGAGTGAGTTTGCACTTAACTCTCATTTTACTTATCACTCCAAGGGGATCATAATACCACAAGAAAATTTTGCTGAATTTAAACTCCTGTAAACATTTTTCTGCCTCAACACCTGCATCTCTATTATTACAGATAAAAGGGCCAACTTGATTTTTCAATTTGAACTGGGTTTTCTTCTTTGTTGCCAAGAAATTAATTGCATCTGAATTAAGAATCCACCTTATGTATTAAAGGGCAAATAACCTCATAGGGAGGTATTTAGGTAGTTTATATGGAACCAGACTTGATCCATATACTCTTATTTTAGTGTGGTTTTGGTACAAGTACCAATCACTTGTCCTATTATGTTCTGATAACTAGAGGACCTTCTTAATCTCTTCAGTAATTATGGGCTGCATGGTGTTGTTCAGCAAATTGAAAATATAATAAACGAAAGAATTAGTAAAATATGTATAGGTGAACTCATTGGAGTCCTTCCTTATCAAGGAAGTCCAAAGGATGACTGATTGAGGATTTCATTCCACATCAAGCTTCTGAAGGTTTATATTAAATTTCTCAGACTGAAAGTATAAGAACATGCAAAATAGGAATGAGGAATACTTGAAAACACTTTCAGAAGGAATTTTTACCAACTTCTCATGAATACTGTTAGCAAGGTATTGGGAAAAATTAAAAATGGTAGCAAGAGGCTGACCAAGTGTAAAAGTAGACAAAAAACATAATACTGCAACATCGGCATGTTCATCTGTAAAATAACCAAGAATTAAAGACAACATGGAGATGATATGTCTTGTCCTTTCAGAGAATTTTTCAGAAGGGTATGGAGGATTTATCTTGGGAATTTCTACAGAAGAAGGCATGAAAGTCTGGAATATCTGGAACCTCTTGGGGAAGTCCATATTGAGGTATAATTAAGTGAGGGCCTCAATGGATAAAGGGATTTCATCAGGCATGAGTTGTATCTGCAACATCTGATTAATTGATTCAATAATAATGGTAAATAGGATTTCTTTTTCAGGGTTTATTATTGCTCTCTGATTAGGGAAGTAGCAGAATTGACAGAGTCTAATCACTTCTGGGCACTGAAAGGTTTGAGGGACGACATATTTTGGCAAATTTGACTCCCAGATGAAAACTTCATCAGACTAATCTATGGATTTTCTTAGCTCTAGTAGTGGAGCTCAAGAAGGTTAAATTTTGTGACTTTATCAGTAATTTTGAAGTCTATGTCAGCTAATGGAATGTGATCTATATCTACAACAGGGGGTTGTACTGATCCAGGTGGATATTGGTGGCCACCCGCCTATTCCACTTGGGCCCCCACCATTGTCTCTTTCAGTTTTTCTGTTTTGGCATAACTTACTATTTTTAGCAGTTTTTCGGGTCCTGAACTTCCGGAGCCGTTTTGAGGCCCTAAACGACGTTTTTTGGGTATGAAAGCGCCAGCGAATTTTTTGATAAAATTTGTCCCGACAGCTGTAGTCCTCGGATAGAGCTTTCTAATGATGTATCATATGCGTCAAACGGAGATAGTATGCCAAAGTTACGTCCCTGGGAAGTTGAAACACCAATTTACTCAAACGGGGCCCATAGTTTTGGCGCTTCATCTCCTAGGGTTAGGTTTTTGGGATGTTTAGGGTTCTCCATTGTTTCTCAATAATAAATAGGCCCTCGCGCCTCATTGTAAAGCAGTTCAGAGGTCCGTAGCCACCACATCTCTTCTCAGAGATAGCTACCAGTACCCTAGCTAGTTTTATTTCCATTGTCTGTAAGCAAATTTCAGTTCTTTGATATTAATGAAATGAAGTGTTATTTCCGCTGCATCTCTGTATTTATGGTTATGTGTTTATTCCGTTGCGTTCCTGCATAAATCCGGATCAGTGGTATCAGAGCGGTCTGCTTTTTCTCGATCCTTCTTTGCATGTCCCCAACGAGGTCGGGGTATAAGGAGCTAGGGCTTGATATGGTGGAACCTTTGCAAGATCAGCCTCGTAAAACTCGACGGACGCCCATGGGGGACGAAAAGAAAGATGAGGGAGCAGGAGATCCTATCAAAATATTGCTCGAGGAGGCCCTCGAAAACAAAGGAACGCGATGATGGATAGTTTTGCTCAGATCCTTCAACGGCTGCCCACCGGCGGCGCATCTGCATCCAGTAGCCACTCTGGAGTTGCGACTCCCTTTAAGGTACAAGTAAATTTTGACATTCCCATATTTGAGGGTCAAATAGACGCAGATGCCGTAGATAGATGGTTGAATCTATTAGAAGGATATTTCTCCGTTCATGACTTTTCAGACCGGGAGAAGATTATTTTTGCACTCCTCAAAGCTACCCCCCATGTTAAGGACTGGTGGGAAACCTACTGTGAGAACAAGGACCAGACAGAACCCTCTCTGTTCCCGGCTGTACCAACTTGGAATTCTTTCCGAGACGCCGTCAAGGAACAGTACTATCCCGTGGGGAGCTATGAGGACAAGTACATACAATGGACCACGCTGCGACAACAAAGGGATCAAGATGTGCACGAGCTGACGAATCTGTTCCATACCCCGCGCACAAAGTTGGGTATCAAAGATTCAGAGAAACATTTGGTGCTAAAGTATCGCAGTTGTCTGCACAGATACATTCAGGAGGAAATGGAGTTCCTCGACATCTCCTCGCTTGGTACGGCATACCGGTATGCTGCCAAGATTGAGCAGAAATTCAAACAGAAGAAGCGAGACTTTGGATCTGCGAATCAAAAGCAGGGAAAAGGTGCTTCCAAACCGCAGAACAAAGGACAGAGCATGGCGGCTAAAGACAACCCGTCAAAGCCACAAGACAAGAACAACACCGTAAAGCCAAAGAAGGACACGGGAAAGTGGTGTGAGTTCCATAAGAGCTCCACTCACAACACAACTGAGTGTCGGGCCAAGCAGCCGCTAGTGGCCGAGATGAGGGCTTCTGAGTCAGAGGCATGCTCTGACTCCGAATCAGAACCCGAAAAGGGGAATGAAAAAGGGAAACAGATTATTGATGCGGAGCCCAACGCCACTGTTGCCACTACAAAGGTCCAGAAGGAGGAACCGGAAGATCCAGAGGAGGAGGAACGTCTCTTCCACTCCCAGATGTGGGTAAAGGGCTCCCCTGTACAGTTCATCGTCGACAATGGGAGCCAAAAGAACCTCATTTCAGCAGACGCCGTGAAGCGGTTGGGCTTGCCGACCACAGCTCACCCACATCCATACACCATCGGGTGGCTTCACCAAGGACGAGATCTCCGCGTCAGCCGGCAGTGTCGTCTTCCCTATAGCATCAAGCCCTTCACGGATGAGGTATTATGTGACGTTGCTCCTATTGATGTTTCTGATGTATTATTAGGACAACCATACTTGTGGAAGCGTCATGCCGTGTATGAGTCTCGACCTCGTGCTGTTATTATTACTTTGGGAAATAAGTTGTACAGGATACCAGAGGTACCACCTCCTACGACTATCTCTTTGGTTACTGCAAAACAATGTAGTAAGCTCATTTCCCAAACCAGGAAATTCGTTTTTTTGATGATCCGCCCCCAGGGCAAGAAGAAGACTGTGGCCACGACCTCCAGACAGGGCCCCTCTGCACGACAACAACAAATGGATAAGGTCGTGGAGGAGCACGGGGACATCTTCACCTCACCCACAGGGGTTCCTCTGCACTGCCAGGTCAAGCACCCGATTGATCTGACCCCAGGTGCGCCACTACCCAATGGACCGATCGATCGACGCTCTGTTCTGGAAAATGATGAAATCAAGAGGCAGATTCAGGAGCTGTTGCAGAAAGGTCACATCAGACCAAGTTCATCGCCCTGTGGGAGCCCGATCGTGTTGGTACATAAGAAGGATGGGACGTGGAGACTCTGTATTGACTATCGGGCGCTGAACAAGATCACTGTCCGGAATAGGTACCCAATCCCACGGATTGATGACCTTCTCGACCAACTCCAAGGTGAAAAATATTTCAGTAAGATCGACCTGAAGTCTGGGTATCACCAGGTACCAATTGAACCCTCTGATGTGTGGAAGACTGCCTTCAAAGCTAAGGAAGGCCTTTTTGAATGGCTGGTCATGCCTTTCGGGTTGACGAATGCTTCCGCAACCTTCATGAGGATGATGGACGACATCTTGCGGCCATTCACCAACTCATTCGTAGTGGTGTACTTGGATGACATTCTGATCTTCAGCAAGACTTGGGAAGAGCACCTTCATCACATCCGACAAGTCCTCCAAACACCGCGGCAACACAAGTTGTGTGCCAATTTGGAGAAGTGCACGTTTGGCATGACCCAGGTTCAATATCTGGGATACATTATTGATGAAAGGGGGGTGCATGTGGATCCAGCCAAGATCCAAGTCATTCGGGATTGGCCAGCCCCGACTACTATAACAGAGCTTCGCAGCTTTCTGGGTCTTGCTAATTTCTACCGTAGATTCGTACTGGGATTCTCTCATATCACTTGGCCCTTGAGTCAAGTCACCAAAGGAGGAGCGAGAGCAAAATTCTTTTGGTCGGAACCTCAACAGAAGGCGTTCAAAGAATTGAAAATTCGCCTCTGTTCTGCCCCAGTGCTCACCTTACCAGACTTGCAGCAGCCATTTGAGATCGAGACAGATGCCTCTGACTATGCTATTGGGGCAGTTCTTACTCAACAGGGACATCCAGTGGCATATCACAGTGAGACATTGTCTGAGACAGTTCGTAAGTATCCCACCTATGACAAAGAAATGTATTCCATTGTGCAAGCCTGTCGACAATGGAAGCATTACATTTTTGGGAAGGAAACAATCATCCACACAGACCACCGGCCCCTGCAGTTCATACAGACACAAGGGAAGTTGCAGAATGATCGCCATCAGAAGTGGTCCACATATCTGCAACAGTTTCATTTTAACATCAAGTACAAGAAGGGCAACACCAATAATGTTGCAGACTGCCTCAGTCGACCACCGATCGTGGCGCTCACCACCGTGCTCAACTCTTGTGGGCACGAGACTTCCGATTGGCCGCTTCTCTATGAGAGTGACCCAGAATTCGGCCACACTTACAAGGCACTCTTGGGGGGTACGCAAGTTCCAAATTTTCACCTCCAAGATGCACTTTTATGTCACCTGGGACACCTTTGTGTTCCTTCAAGCGAGCGTGCCAAGATGATATGGGAAGCACACTACAATCGAGTCGCTGGGCATTTCGGGGTCGAGAAAACAGTAGCAATACTACAGAAGTATTTCTATTGGCCGAACCTTCGAAAGGATGTCGAGAAGCACATCAGATCCTGCACCGCTTGTGCCATTGCCAAACCGACCATCAAGAAGCAAGGCCTATATACTCCACTACCTACCCCTAGTCGACCGTGGGAATCCATCTCCATGGATTACATGTCGGGCCTGCCTTCTACTAAGAATGGAAATGACTGTGTTTTCGTGGTCGTTGACAGATTCTCGAATATGGCCATCATGGCGGCCTGTAAGAAGAATATCACAGCAGAAGCCACTGCTAAACTCTTCTTTGAACGAGTGTGGGTGCACTTTGGGATCCCACAGTCCATCATATCAGATCGAGATAGCAGGTTCCTCAGCACATTTTGGTCCAGCCTCTGGTCAATGTTGGACACAAAGCTCACCAAGTCCACAGCTTTCCATCCCCAAACAAATGGCCAGACAGAGGTCGTCAACAGAATGATTGTACACATTCTGCGCATGTACAACTCAAAGCATCCACGCACATGGGACGAGAGCCTCCCCTATGTACAACATAGTTATAACCGGGCTCTCCACAATTCAATTGGCCATAGCCCCTTTCAGGTGGGCTTGGGATTCCAGCCACTATGTCCCATTGACGTAGCCATGCCATTTGCAGCTGCTCAGGCCGATTCAGCGCACGTCCAGTCTGAAGTTGACAAAGCAAGTAGTTTCATCGAGCGCATTCAACACATACGCCAACAGGTTCATGATATATTGGACAAAGCCAATGCGAAGTACAAGCAGCGCCATGATCAACACCGGGTGCCACACAACTTCCATGTGGGCGACAAAGTATGGCTACATTTGCAGAAGGAGCGCCTCACTGGACCTCACCGCAAGCTTCGCCCGCTCCGATACGGGCCGTACACCATCACCAAGGTTGTAGGTAACAATGCCTTCGAGCTTAGTATTCCACCATTCCTTGGTCTGCACCCAGTCTTCAATGTGGATCGCCTTCGTCCTTACTTTCCACCTCTACTGGACACCTCGGACATTGCAGAACAACTCACACCAACAGAGTTAAACCCAGACTGCATGGAACAGGCCACCACTGATTGTATCATGGACATGAAAATCAAGAACACTCGTCAACAGCAGATCCAATCGTATCGGGTTGTCAAAGCTGGCCAACTCCTGCACCAAGGAAAGTGGTTCACCAGGGACCAAGTTCAGCAGAAATTTCCTCATCTCATGGAGGAACTTAACGCAATGGGGACCATTGCTTCCTAAGGGGGAGGAATGATCCAGGTGGATATTGGTGGCCACCCGCCTATTCCACTTGGGCCCCCACCATTGTCTCTTTCAGTTTTTCCGTTTTGGCATAACTTACTATTTTTAGCAGTTTTTCGGGTCCCGAACTTCCGGAGCCGTTTTGAGGCCCTAAACGACGTTTTTTGGGTACGAAAGCGCCAGCGAATTTTTGATAAAATTCATCCCGACAGCTGTAGTCCTCGGATAGAGCTTTCTAATGATGTATCATATGCGTCAAACGGAGATAGTATGCCAAAGTTACGTCCCTGGGAAGTTGAAACACCAATTTACCCAAACGGGGCCCATAGTTTTGGCGCTTCATCTCCTAGGGTTAGGTTTTGGGATGTTTAGGGTTCTCCATTGTTTCTCAATAATAAATAGGCCCTCAAGCCTCATTGTAACGTAGTTCAGAGGCCTGTAGCCGCCACATCTCTTCTCAGAGATAGCTACCAGTGCCCTAGCTAGTTTTATTTCCATTCTGTCTGTAAGCAAATTTCAGTTCTTTGATATTAATGAAATGAAGTGTTATTTCTGCTGCATCTCTGTATTTATGGTTATGTGTTTATTCTGTTGCGTTCCTGCATAAATCCGGATCATGTACAGAATTGATAGGTACAATATTTTTGGAAGCCATTGCTTTTCTTAATTTATCAATTTTATTACTCTTTTGACTTTAGAAACATTGATTTAGGCCTGTAGGAGCACCTCTAGTAATTATAACAAGTTTGCAGAAGGATTTGTATAGAACATGGGCTTATCTTTTGTTTGCAAAGGTATAAACTTGCTCAATTAACTTAAACTGTAATATCTGTAATAAAAGGAAATCTCAAGACCTTAGAGTTTCTACAAAAGATGTCTAGGGTCTCTATGAAATGACTAGAAGGAAATGAGGTTTTCTTCAAGTGTATAGAGGCTTAAACTTCTTCAGTTTATTTAATCTCTGTAATTTTAAACAGATTTGAACCTCAGAATCTGTGAAAAGAAAGCTCAGGGTATGTAGAAAAGGATTTTTAGAAGTAATAAGGATTTCTTGGTCTACTTAAGGATCCTAAGTGATTCAATTAGTTGTTTTACTTCTTTAGATCAATGAATATGGTCTTTTCTTTTGAAGAATACTTGGAAAAATGAAGATTTTCTGTGCAGGAGAGATTTTGAGGTGGAAGAAAGCTTTCTAAAGCTCTTGCTGGTCTTTATAAGCTTCAATTCGGTTCTGAAATGTTCTTGTAGGACTAGAGGTCTTGAATTCAGGTGAAAAAGCTTGAAATATGGTCGGCCACGTGATCTGGTTGCGTAAAAACTGGTCGGTAGTGCTTCTTCGGTGTAAAATGTAACAGAAAGGAAAAAAGAGTGCAAATGGGCAGTTATATACATTTTTTAAATAAACAGTGAATGCATTAATGGGAGGTCATTTCAAATGTAGGTGGTTTGTGCGCCGGGGAGAAAACCTCTTAGAGGTTTTTGTAGGCTCCAGAGGTGGTTGGCGGAATTATTTTGATTGGTGTGATCGAATAGAAAGATGCCATGTAGAGGGGAGGGAGAGCCCGAAAATTGCGCTTTTCGCAAGGTTTGGGGTGCGTTAACAGTTGGGCAATGAAATGCGCGATAGGTTTTAATAGTGGTCGAATCTGGCGGATGAAGATCAGACAGCTAAGATGATGCGACAAAGTTGTAGGGTTGTAAAAGGCGTGGAGCCCGGGGTTTAGACTATGCGATTGGTTAATATGTGATATGGTTGGGGTTTATAATATAATCAATGCGATGCGGGTAAGTGTAATGTCATAACCGGCGGGTATAATACATAGTGGGTCCAGGATTAATAACATGTGGGAAATTATTAAACCATAGTTTAAATAAAAATATGGGTTGGGATATATATATAACGGATTTAATATAATACGTGATACAATTTTAATATGGGATTTAATATATTTAAGTTAATGTTAATAAAGTAATGTAACTGTGGGATGTCAAATACACTAAGCATAGTGTAAAACATGATATTGGGGATAGATTTATTCATAGCGGGTTTCGATATAACATTTTAGCTTTTATAATTAGGATAAAAGTATTTTTTGGGTTTTTTAGGTATTTTTGAATAAAAGGGGAATTAGTTAAAGGGTTTCACTTTTCTTAAGTAATATGTGTTTTTAACTTAGGAAAAGGGGCCTTTTTGCAAGAGGGAAAAAGGAAAAAAGGATAAAATGAAGGGGAAGAAGGTATTTTTACAAGGGAAATGATTTTGAAGGGAAATTAGAAAATGAAATGACCAATTATATGTTATCCATGCTTGTGAAAACTACTTTTGCCTACCCATGTGCTACCCTAACATTTTTTCTTCATTTACATGGGTGCATTTGAGCTTGCAAACCCTTATTCATTTTTCTTTTAAAAAAACAAACTAACTAATTCTATCCTTATTTCTTCCAAGGGCTCAGATTAAACCGTTGAGCTCCTTATTATTCTCTACCTAACTACTGATCTGCCAAGATTAGACTGTTTGGCTAGATCTTTATTCTCTATCTAACAACATGAAATTTAAAGCATGAGAGGTCAATATTAAGTTGTTTAACCTTCATGGATTGTGGCATTTTAACAAGTTGCACACAATCTTTATTTTTTGCAGTAAAAGTAAATAGTAGTGGCATTTGGATTTCCATCACTTTCATGTTTTATTTTTATTTCTTTTTGTTTGGGGTCCATTTTTATATTCTTTTTTATATTTTTTCTTTCAAGTCCTTTGATTTTTATTTTAGGACTTTTACCTTCTTTACATTTTTTTTATTTTTTTGTTTTTTGTTTTTATTTTTTTTATTTTAATATGGGAAAGAAATTTGCAGAAAGAAAAGTATGTACATATTACAAGACTAATCAAAGTCAAATAAAAAATTATGAATACTATTATTATAGGACCCTAACAGTAGCAAATGTTTTTGACAATTTTGGCCAATTCTATAACACTAAAATCCTCCTTTATAACCCCCGCTAGAGGATCTTTTCCTTGTAGTGATTTATTTTTGTCTTCATTCTTGCACTGTTAGCTGAAGTGTATCGACATAGATAGTGTACACTCCTTTGAAATAAATAGAACTACCTTGGGTTGATAATTAATGTTGTGATTCAGTCAAATTAATATTTGATTAAATCAACACAACATTTTGGCTCCACTGCCGGGGAAGGCAGTTGACGGTATAGTCAGCCAAGTTGTTTGTTTAATGATATAGTGTCTCTAGTGAATAGTCACTAGGTGTTAATACGAGAGGTAAGAACCTACTCATCGCTATAACATACCTGGGCGGGCTCACCACTGTGACCATGGGTACTTAGGGTGTGGAATTTCAATTTTTCTTAGAGTGTGTCCTCATCTCTGTAGTCGCTCGGTGGCAAGATGAGAGGTAAGAACCTTAAAATTGCTCTAACATACCTGGGCAGGCTCACCACTGTAGAAGCTGAGACATTTAGGGTGTGAGTTAATACACATAGGGTCCATGTGTGAAGACGTAGGAATAATAGAGAAACCAAAACACCCCCATTCTAAATAGTCACATGAAAAACGACGCCTAAGAAGGAAAATAAGAGTGTATATTTGGGGAGGTAGACATTTATTGGGGATTTAATTTCAAAAGTAGAAAAATAACAGTCCATTTCATACAGGGATACAAGGAAAACATGGCCAAAAAAAGATGTTGTCACACCTAAGCTGAGAGCATCTGGTCCCTCTATCTCTGGACCTCATCATCCCTCAATAAATATAGCTACTCCTAAGATTGTGAGTTCGTATCAAGAGTAGTAGTGGGAAGCTACTGAAAAGGATCTAAATTTGAAGGCCAAGGGGAGACTAGCGGGGAGCATCAACTGCCTAAGTTAGAAAAATACTTATTTGGCTATCATCATCTAGATTCAAGCAGTGCGGTGAAGAAACCAATTCCAAAGCAGCTTAACCTTCCATCTCATAATCCCTCACCTATAAGACAGTTTCCTGAGCATTCTAAAGGAGATTCATCACATCAAGAATTAGTAGGTTCAATTATGGGGGATAAAAATGATAAGACAGATGGCACTGCCACTACCTCTGAGTTTCCAATATAAGAAGTAAGAGGTGAAGCTCCCATCAAAAATATTCCTTTTTCGTCTCTTCCATATTTTCAAGGAATGGTAGTAAAAGATCCAGATACCTTCCTGTTTTAATTTGATGTCTTATGCAAAAGTTATGATTATACCGCAGACGCACAAAAGCTGAAATTATTCCTTGCCACTCTAAAAGGAGCAACATTGAGATGGTTTATGGGACTGGGTGCTGCTACTATTTGGGCATGGGGCAACATGAGAGAGAAGTTTCTTTCCAAATATCAAGAGTATATTCATACCAAGAATTTGAGGGAAGAAATATTCAAAATAGCACAAAAGGAAGATGAGAGCCTCGAAGATTATGTGGAGCAATTTCGCTATAATTTGTAGAGATCTAAATTTAGTGATTTAGCTCCTGAAATTTTGAAATCCATATTTATAAGGGGCATGAGAGATGATTTCCTGGAGCACCTGAATTTACTCAGAAAATGGGACATATCTCAGGAATCGTTTGATGAAATAATAAGAATTTTTTTGAGAAGTTTGAGATGATCGTCCAATGGAAGAATTTTGGTACGGGACTCCTCGGCCTGAATACAAAAATCTGTAAGCGAGGGTGTGACCAAGGCAGAGATCAGGAATTTATTCAAAATTTTTAAAACCGATCTCCTTAGTACCTTATCTGCTTAGATAACGACAGCACAAGTCAACGTCAAGAAAGAATACGAGGAAGTTGATGTAGCTCTAGCTGCGTTTTGTTCAAAATGCAGAAAGAAACATCCCTTGAGGGAGTGCAAAATGAACAACATCAGCTTGTGCAATATTTTTGAATTAAAGCATTCTACAGGCGAGTGCCTGGAGCTTCCCATATTACAAGCGGTACTTAGAGAGTCAAATTAAGATGTTCAGTCCTCTTATTTCATTGGATCCAGGAAACCATGGAATCCACAACCTCCAGGTATGTCTCAAGAATTTTCTTCTTTTAATTCGTGTAATAATGCATATGCTTAGAAATTTCCATGGAAATACTCTACCTCTTCTCCAAAAAAGTTCCCTTCACCCTGGAACCAGTGGTATCCCACTCCACCTATTCAGTATCCTCCATCTCAGTCATATCCTTGGAGTCCAAATCGGAGGGGAAATGCCCATGGTCCAACCCCTTCTGCATTCCCGATGCAACAATAGTTACAACTACATCCTCTCAAAAATCATGTTCCTGCACCTCCTGTGCGACCCCAATTACCTGTGCAACCTAATCCTAACCCAAATAATAAGGCAACCCAGAGTATAGATGCCCCAACTACCTTCCAGATTTATTTCATTACTCCAGTTGGACTTAATGAAATTTAGCTTCAGTCGGGAAAAGTGATTAATTCAAACCATTCCCCTATCATCACTGAAGAGGAATGTGAGTCTCCCAAGGAAAATAATGTATATCTTTAGGTCGTTTTTACACTTGTAGCAGCCGACGCATGACGAAATGTTACACCTTTAACATCTAATTCAGGAAGAATTGTTGCTCCTGTAACAACCAACTCAAGTAAATATGATACACCTGTAACATCTGATTTGTTTGTTATAACTCAAGATCCTCTGTATCCCCAAAGACTAATCGAGACCAGAATGAACTCACAAACTTAATCTGATTTTCTTAGGGAGTTGAAAAATTTTCACATACGGATCCCTCTATTGCAAGCTCTTAAAGAAGTACCTATTTATGCCAAAACAGTACGAGACTTGTGCATTAAAAAACCTGGGAGGAAGCTTAAGGATCTTGTTACTATACATGTGATGGGAAAATTGTCCGAATTAATGGTTGATCAACCCCTCTTGACCAAGTATAATGATCCAAGGAATCCTACAGTAATTATTTATATCAATGACAAGCCCATAACCAATAAATTGATTGATTTAGGAGCAACCATTAATGTAATGATGAAGGAACTCTTCACCACCTTGGGATTTCATGGGCTTAGACACACACCTTCTGTGCTTGAATTAGCAGACAGGTCCCGTGTTAAACTGGAGGGGGTATTAGAGTATATAGTCATTACAGTTGCCTCATAGAGGTATTCGGTTGATTTCCTTATCTTGCAAACCAAATCCAGCTTGGGAGGGCACCTTTTGATTTTAGGAAGGCCTTGGGTACCTACTACAGATGCATTCATAGGATGTAGTTTGGGATTTATGATAATTTCGAATGGCCAAGTTACAAATAACCTTAATCTTTATCCTTCAGTGAAGCCAATGGATTTGAACAATCCCTGGTGGGATGAATTTGAGCCCGAATCTGATCTTTCCCTGCCACTTCTTACCCTTCTTAAAGCTCAGTATTTTAAGAACGAGACAAAGGATGATATCATAAATGGATTTATTAGTAGCTCACTTTCTATCACTACTATTGAGAACTCGGGGGAGGATTATGAGGTAGAAGATGAGAACTTCGAGCAGGTGAGAACGACTCTGCATACTGGCAATAGTCTAGTTGACATAGAGCCAGGGAAGTATTTGAATATTAATCCCAACCTGAGTGCTAAGTAAACCAAACTATTGTTATAGTTGTTACAAAAATACAAGAAAGCGTTTGCATGGGATTATACATACATGAAGGGGATTCACCCCAACCTGTGCACTCACCACATTTATCTGAAAGATAGCTGCAATCCAGTTAGAAAATCGCAGTGATGCATGAACCCTGTACTAAAGGAGGTAGTGAAAGAAGAAATGCAGAAGCTCCTAAATGCTAACTTCATCTACCTGATATCTGATAGTAATTGGGTGTCTCCGCTTGACATCATTCCTAAAAAGAATGACAAGTGGAGAGTTTGTGGATTATAGAGATCTTAATAAAGCCACTCAGAAGGACCATTTTACTTTACCATTTATAGATCAGGTCCTTGACACTCTTTTTGGGAAGAAACTCTTCTCATTCTTATATGGGTTTAGTGGCTACAATCATATACATATCGCCTTGGAAGATCAGGATAAAACAACATTTAATTTCCCCTGGGGAACTTTTGCATACAGAGTCCTCCCTTTTGAATGTTGCAGTGCACCAGTAACTTTCCAGAGGGAAATAATGGGAATTTTCTTGGATCTGCTAAATGACTGTCTCAAAATATTTATGGATGACTTCACACCTTACGGTGATTCCTTTGAAACAACATTAGTGAATTTAGAAAAAGTGTTAGAACATTGTGTGCAGACTAATGTTGCTTTGAGTATTGAGAAGTGTCACATGATGATGAATGAAGGGATCATGCTAGGATATTTCATCTCTGCTGAAGGGATCAAGGTAGACCCTGCTAAGATAGATGTAATCTCGAAAATCCCAAATCCCAAGACATAAAAAGAGGTACGTAGCTTTCTTTGGCATGTGGCGTATTATAGGAGATTTATAGAACAAATTTTGAGGATTGCATTGCCTCTATTCTCTTTACTTATGAAGGATGTGGAATTTGTGTGGACATGGAAATTTGAGCAGGCCTTTTCGAAATTGAAATACTGAGTATCAACATCCCCTATTTTGCGTGGACCAAACTGGAAACTATCATTTGACATAGCTACTAATGCATCTGACATTGTTGTGGGTGTTGTTTTGGGCCAGTTGGAGGATAGGAAACCTTATGTTATCTATAATATAAGCAAGAAATTGACTCCAAATTAACTCAACTATATGGTGACCGAGAAATATTTCCTTGTAGTGGTGCATGTTATCAAAAAATTTCGACATTAAATCACTGTGTATCAAGTATTTGTACACACTGACCACTCTACCATTCATTTTTTAATGAATAAGCCAATTACTAATGATAGGGTTACACATTGGTTATTGTTGTTACAGGAATTTGATATCACAATCCTAGATAAACCTAGGAAACATAATGTAGTTGATTATTTGATCTCTAGACTAACTATTGGTGATGATTGTGTACCTATGGAGGATTCTTTTCCTGATGAATATCTTTTTTCTATTTCAACTCACTCACCGTGGTATGTCGACATAGCTAATTACCTTTCTGCAAGGAAGTTCCCACAATACTTATCCCCAAGAGAAAGGAAAAATATCATACATCAGAGCACTACTTATTCATGGATAGAAGTGAATCTCTATCACACTGGACCAGATTTTCAGATCAGACGTTGTGTCAGGGAGGATGAATTTTTTTATATTCTTATAGCATGTCATGAGGAACCCTCTGGAGGGCACTTTACAGACAAGCAAATGAGATATAAGGTACTTTTGACAGGGTACTATTGGCCAGCAATATTTCATGATGCTAAGAAGTTTGTTAAAGGGTGTGATAGCTGCTAGAGAATGGGCTAACCATTGTAATCATATGAGATGTCATTACAGCCTCAAATAGTTTTGGAACCATTCGAGAAATGGGCTCTGGATTTTGTGGGACCAATTAACCCATCATCTCAACAAAATTTCTACATCATGGTTTGCAAAGATTGTGTCACACAATGGGTTGAGGAAAATGCATTAACCAGAGCCACCGAACAAGTTGTTTCAGACTTTTTTTTTTAAAGACATATTTGTTCACTTTAGGATACCGAGAGAAATAGTGACAGACAGAGGACCCCAATTTACATCTCACTTAATTCAAGAGATGGTTGAAAAGTATAAGATTTTTCTTAGAATCACTTCACCTTATTGCCCACAAGCAAACAGACAGGTGGAGAGCACCAACAAGGTTATTGAGGGGATTATTACCAATACTGTGGCCAACCACCAGAGGGATTGGGCTAATAAATGTCCAGAAGTGTTGTTGGAATATAGGACTACATGGAGGAATATCACGGGATTCTCACCATATGAATTAGTGTATGGAAAAATTTCTTTATTCCCTAATATACTTCGAGATCAAGACATTGAGAACAACATTAAAAGTGAAATCGGATCTCACAATAGAACAAAAGTAATGATTGAACTAGCTCAATGAACTAGAAGAGAATCGGCTAGCTGTTATTCAGTAAACAAAGATCATCCAACAACAGAGAGATAAGTGGCACGACAGATTCATCAAAAAGAAGAAAATATAGAAAGGAGACTAGACTCTCCTATATGATTCAAGATTCAACGATTTCAAGGGTAAGCTCTGCACCAAATGGCTAGGTCCTTATGAAGTTGATAACGTTTTCGAAAATGGAATGTAAGTTTAGTTACCATTGACAGTGCAAGAAAATCGTTACTTGCTAATGGGCACCATCTTCAGTTATATCATAAACCTGCTTCAAAGGATTCATTTATTAACATTGTCACAGACTATAATCTCTAGATTACAGGAGCTGTTATTCAGCAAATGGAGATCATCCAGCAACAAAGAGATAAGTGGCACGACAGATTCATCAAAAAGAAGAAAATATAGAAAGGAGATTAGACTGTTCTATATGATTCGAGATTCAATGATTTCAAGGGTAAGCTTTGCACCAAATGGCTAGGTCCTTATGAAGTTGATACCATTTTCGAAAATGGAATGTAAGTTTAGTTACCATTGACAGTGCAAGAAAATCGTTACTTGCTAATGGGCACTGTCTTCGGTTATATCATAAACCTACTTCAAAGGATTCATTTATTAACATTGTCACAGACTTTGATCTCTAGATTATAGGAGCAAAGGGAAAACCCCCAGTGCTACTATAAATCTAAATTTTCCAATAAGGGTAACAACTAAAAACCACTATGTGGCAACTGTTACACCTGTAAAAAAGAAAGCAAAAAAAAGACAAATATAAAAATAAATAAAAAAAATAAATAAGTAATAAAAAATATCTGACTGTGAAAACCTCTTTGGGCGCAAAAAGATTAATTTTTACAGCTGAAAATCATTGTGTGGTAGTCATCGCACCTTTTCTTTTCTTTCCCTTATAACATCAATATGTAACTCATGTATATCCTATTTTATGCTTTTACAGGAATTGTTAGAATATGTTGGTTATTTCTATAAATTCTCCCTGTAATTTTTTTTTTATGTAAATAAAAAATGGCTAAAGAAATGGCGAAATTAGATCTGTTGTTACACATGTAACAACCGTTAATCCATAAGCAGCCACATCAGTGAAATACTTTCAACCGCAAACAAAAAAAGGAGCATTCATCAGCGCTATGATATGGGATCAATTCACACAAATAGCACATCACTACAGGAATTGGTCACGTCACCATCCTTGTGCCAGCCCTTTCCTGCCACATCACGTCAGGTACATCATTAAATGTATGTCACATATGCCATCTATTTAACAATGATGGCTATTAATATGGTACCTTTTTCCGCCCGAGGACAGATGCCACATTAAACTTGGGGGAGGGAACAAGTCATTTCGTAATCTATGATCTCGAGTTTAAATTCAGTAATAATTTCTAAAAGCGACGTCATCATTATCCCTTCACGCCGCCAAAAATTAAAACATATTTAATGTCAGATCCCCACGATCCAGGTAAATAATGAAACCATAACTTTGTATAATACTCCTTAACTTGAAATCCTCACTTTATTACTCACTTTACTGCCCCAACATCGACCTCAGTGAAGTATTGCATTTCCATTTCAAAATACTCAGAAGAGAAGAGTACAGAGAATTGGGATAGAAATGGGAGGAGTTGCAGTCTGACAGGAGCCAAATTCGACTGACGCATTGGATAATTTCCTCGAGGCATGCCAGGTCTTCAAGGAAGTAGGCTGGTTCAAATTATTCGAATGGATTAAGGGATCAGATGAGTCGGTGGCCATGGATTTTTCTTGGAACCTGAGTAGAAACCAAATGGAAGGTAGGGGTTTGAAGTTGGAAGTAACAGAAGAAGTGATTTCCCGTATGACATCACTACAGACTAAGGGAAAAAAATGGTTTGGATGAAAAAGAAATGACCCCTCTCTCAAGACAGATTTCCTTCAAGGAGAGGAACAATTGGAAAAGAAAGTTAGGGGAATTAACAGATTATCACTCCCGGAGCTATGGGGAGATTTTTCCCTGTACATTATAAAGTACATCACCTATGAAGGAAGGCAAAATATTGTATTCAATTACCATTCTCCACTGTTGACTCACTTGCGCCATAAGCAGCTGATTAATCTACCTTAATATTTCTTGTTAGAAAATATCAAGCACATGTTTGCAGCCGTGAAAATTGCTATACACCCAAAGGCCTGCATAAATAATCACGGTCTCATCAAGTTAATTATACTAGACAAATTGGAACAAAAAGGTAGAATATGGGATGAATTTATATGTCGGAAGGCAAGAAGCTCTCGGAAAAGGTGAACTGAAATCCCTTGTGCCCTAAAAGAAATAGAGGAGACTGGAGAATGGGGCCAATCTTAGGGATAAAAATGAAGAAAGCATCTTTGAAAAAGCTGATAGGAGGCAGGATACCGAAGAAACGGGTAAAAGTAAACTCACGGCCAGAACCTTTGCCTAGAAAAGAACCAATCTAGGATACAAGGGAGCATAAAGAAGGAGAAAAAACTCGTCTGGAAGAAGACCCTCTGCCAGGTAAGGATGAAACTCAGCCTTTGCTGCATAGAATTAAAACTTTAGAAGAAGAAAAAAAAGAATTAAGACAACAATTAGAAGAAGGCAGAGAATAAGCAAGGGTTCCAAGTTTGGATACCCTAGCAGAAGTAGTAGAAAAAGTAAAGGTTGACTCTGTACAAGGTCCTGTGTATGTGACATGCACCGTAAAACTGGCAGAAATGGGATACAAAGTCTATGTGGAAAACACCATCCCAAAGGAAACTCAGACCGAACCCTGGGAAGCTGTTACATAAGAACTCGTTGATGATGCTGCTGATATAGAAGAACTAGCAGCTAAAACAGAGTGTCCCACGGGTATCGTCCTGGGAAATGATACATAAGAACCTGCTGATGACACTGTTGTTACACAAGAAACTGCAGTAGAGGCAGAAGCTACTGAGGGATGAAAAGAATAGTTCGATACACAAGAACCCGTTAATGTCGTTGCTATTACATAAGAACCAATAGATGAAACGGAGCATCCCAATCCTCGGGATGCTATTACACCCCGACTAGATGTTGCATGTAAGGAAACACCAAACCCTAAAGTGGAATGGTTTTCGGAGAAAATTTTATTGGTTTCATAATTATAGAAGTGGAAACAACATGCATTGTTGTTGCAAGAAGGTGTGATGTCTTTTACAACACACCAGAAAATGATAAATTCACTCAAGGAGAAACGGTTTGAGAAGGAACTTGCAGAAAATTGGGAAAGATGGGAAAAAGGGCAGTTGGGAATAAAAAGGAGGAGTAGTTGCAACAGTAGGTCTAGGATCTAACCAATGATAAAAACAAGTTGTTTGAACTTTCCCTAAATTCGATGGGATGAAGATGACCCTCTCCATGCTACCTTATTTTTCTATGGGAACGGTTTTTCTTATTTCAGTTGAAGGTGGTCTATGAGAATAGCCCATCTGTGGGTAACTCTACCTGAACATTTTTGGATGTTTTTCGTGCTCGTGATTTCCATGATTAGAGCTTTCTTTGCGAGATCTTTCTCCATAATATAACTTTTGAACATGATAGCATGCACATGGTGGCGTATATTCTCTCTTTTATAGGCGACTTGCAGTTGCACGCCTTTATTTCCTTTATGAAAAATCAGATAGAATGGCACGCGGATATGAAATCAACGGATGAAAATGAAGAAAATTTGACATTAATGATCTGGGTTGAACCAGTTATGGTCGCCGAATTAAGACGAATTTTTAAGATATTTTTGAAGACTCTGGATATCAAGGAACAAGAAACCATCTACAGGAGAAGGAATGTGAAGCAATGCCTCAACCCTTTTTCACAAATGAAAATTTGGGCACTAACAAGATGCCACAAATGCAACAAGGTCAGTAGTGCATAGCTATAGGAGAGCGACCCATTTTGTTTTCAAAATTTTTTGGCTGCTGTTACACAGGTTTCAGAGTATGCCATGGTGGTGGATTAGTTAGGATCCTTTTATATATGCCTCAAGTTTAAGTATCCCTTGATTTGATTACCAATAGAGTAATACCAACTTGAGTATCAATTGTGTAATTATGAGGAGGAATCCTGGACACACCAGTTGATGGCCACCTAGTGCTACATATCTGCTAAGGAGGATATTGTTGACGCTTAAAATCTGACAGAGCTGCACAAGAGGTATCATGGCATGCTCTGAGGTATTTTTCATGAGGACATGCAATTGCTTCAACTTGGGGGAGATGTTGGGTGCAGGTTTTGAGTGTATTTCAGACACCTTTTTCCCCCATCATTGACCATTTCACCTCTGAACATGTGTACTTGTAGACCATAATTACCTTTTTCCTAGTGATGAGACTCCATCTTTGTCATGAAATATCATTTGACATTTTTGTTAAATATGAATGAAGTGATGTATTTCAATGACTAATCAAGGTGATTTTGGAGGAAGTTTTCTGGCTCAATGTCTTTCAGGTGTTACTCCAAGGTTCCTAACTAAAGGGTGGAGAACGGAGTGATGAATTAAAAAGGAGTTCTAAGCACTTGTTGCTCCAGATCATGGTTGTTACACCTCAGGCCGTTGTTGTTACACATCAGACCGTCGCTATTAAACCTCAAGCATTGTTGTTAGACATCATGAAAACGTGGTTACACCGCGTGATGTTGACTCTAGTACAAATGTACAAGATCATGGGTACTATTCCACAAAGACAGTTGTCATATGAATTATATTATCTATAGACCGTTAGGAATTAAGACGGTTGTGATTTTGATCAATGATGTAAGAGTAATAAGCCCTATATTTGGAACCTGTTGTAACTATTTCTATTTTGATTAGCATGACAATCGTGAGATTCTCATGACTGATCTACTTTCTTATTTTTCACATGTAAAACTTATAAAGAGGACTCAGTCCCATGTGAAAAGGGATAGACATAGAGTATCGTATCTTCATTATTTATTTATTTATATTTTTTTTTCTGTAATTCATAAATCCTTAATATAAATACATCATTGTTGATGTTCCTGAATATAGCATTGGGACCTTAATAAATTCACATTTCATCCCTGTGCCCTGCTAGGAAGGAAGGGCCTCCTATTTAGCAAGGATTTTAGTAGTAGCAGTAGTATTGTGGTAGATCGATTGTTATTTCTTACAGATTGAATTGAGTATACTGTCGAGTTTACTGACCTAGTCGGTAGCGTGGTCTTCGGCGTGCCCTTTTTCTTGGTAACATGAAATGTGGTTTTATTTCTATAAGATAATTACTGATTTCCCCATGAATGTTACTTTCTGCAATTAAGTCTAACAACATTTATTTCTATCTTCATTCTTTTCGCTCTTGGTTGAAGTGTATCGGCACATATAGTGTACACTCCTTTAAAATAAACAGACCTACCCTTAGTTGAGAATTAATGTTGCGATTTAGTCAAATTAATACGTGATTAAATTGACACAATAATCAGATTGGGAAGAAAGAATGCATTCAAGGATTCACCAAATCTATCAAAGCCTAATACTACTTGCAAGTCTTATCAGTTAGGTAAGCAAGGTTGAGTATCATTCAAGTATAAGGAGAGCTTCATAATTTTATTCATTGTAAGACTTGAATGCTACAATGAATAAAATTATGGGTAAGCTCTCCTTGGGTAATCTCTTCGTTAATGACACTGTTGTTACACAAGAACCAGCAGCCGAAATGGAGTAGCCTAATCCTCAAGATGCTAATAAACCCTGAAGGGATGTTGCATGTAAGGAAACAACATACCCTGAAGTGGAATGGTATTCAGAGAAAATTTTATTGATTTCAGAATTACAGAAGTGGAAAGAATAGATACTCTTGTTGCAGGAAGGAGTGATGTCGTTGGTGGTACACCAGAAAATAATAAATTCACTCAAGGAGAAACGAGCTGAGAAGGAACTTGCAGAAATTTGGAAAGATGGGAAACAGAGGCAGTTGGGAATAAAAAGGAGGAGCAGTTGCAACTATTGCAACATCAGGTCCAGGATCTAACCAATGATAAAAACAAGTTGTATGAACTTTCCCTAAATCTGATGGGTGGTAGAAAACCCTCTCCATCATACCCAGTTTTTCTATGGGAATGACTTTTCTTATTTCAGTTGAAGGCGGTCTATGAGAATAGACCATATGTGGGTAAATCTACCCGAATATTTTTGGATATTTTTCGTTCTTGTGATTTCCATGATCAGAGCTTGCGTTCCGAGCTCTTTCTCCATAATATAATTTGTGAACATGCTAGCATGCACATGGTGGCATATATTCTCTCTTTTATAGGCGACTTGCAGTTGCGCGCCTTTATTTACTTTATGAAAAATCAGATAGAATGGTACACAACTATGAAATCGGCGGATGCAAATGAAGAAAAGGTGACATTAATAATCTGGATTGAACCAGGTATGGCCGCCAAATTAAGAAAACTTTTTAAGATATTTTTTAAGACTCCAGATATCAGGGAACAAGAAACCATCTACAGGAGAAGGATTGTGAAGCACTTCCTCAACCCTTTTGCACAAATGAAAATTTGGGCGCTAACAGGGTGCCACAAATGCAGTGAGGTTAGTAGTGCATAATTATAGGAGAGCGACCCATTTTTTTTTAGAAATTCCTTGTGCCCTGCAAGGAAGGAAGGTCACTCCTCTTTAGCAGGGATTGCAGTAGTAGCAGTAGTCTTGTGTAGATCGATTATCATTTCTTGCAGTAGTATTGTGGTAGATCGATTATTGTTTCTTACAGATTGAATTGAGTATATTGTGCAGTTTAATGGCCTAGTCGGTAGCATGGTCTGTGGCGTGCCCTTTTTCTTGGAAACATGAAGTGTGCTTTTATTTTTGTACGATAATTTTTTATTTCCCCATGAATGTTACTTTCTGCAATTAATTCCAACGAAATTTATTTCTGTCTTCATTATTTTCTCTCTTGGCTAAAGTGTATCGGCACAAATAGTGTACACTCCTTTGAAATAAAAAAACCTACCCTGGGTTGAAAATTAATGTTGCGATTCAATCAAATTAATATGTGATTAAATTGACACAACAATCATATTGGGAAGAAATAATGCATTCAAGGATTCTCCAAAGATATCAAATCCTAAAAATACTACTTGCAAGTCTTATCAGTTGGGTAAGCAAGGTCAAGTATCATTCGAGTATCATTCAAGTCCAAGGAGATCTTACCCATAATTTTATTCATTTTAAGATAACCAAGGAATTGAATTGCTTCCTATATCCAACACCAAAGTTTCAAGTGATGGTTGCAAATAGAGGAACTATGAATTTCTACAGAAAGTGTCATAATATCAAGATAACCATGGGGGAATATGTTTTGAATAGTCCAATGCTTTCCATTCAAATGGATGGTGCTACTGTTGTACTAGAATTCCAATCGTTACAATCTTTAGGGACGATAACTTTTAATTTTCAAGAACTTTCCTTGAATTTTTTTTGGGAAGGGAAGGAAGTTTAATTAATAGGTATCACAAGGAAACCAAGAAATATAACCAACTCTAATGGCATGACAAATATTCTGAAGAAATAACAATAAGGCGTAATTTCACAATTATTCTCACTAGAGATTCAAATATCGAAATCATCTGTTTCTCCAGATCTCCAAAAATTCTTGAACAATCATTCCAAGGTATTTGAGAATCCCAAAGGAATCCTACCTATTCATGATCATGATCATGTTATTCATTTTATTCCGGGAATTTTTCCTCCAAACATCAAGCCTTACAGATATCCATATGCCCAAAAGAGTGAAATTGAACATATGGTTGTGTAAATGTTAGAGGTCGATATAATTCAACCTAGTCAAAGTTATTTCTCTACTCCAGTTTTATTGGTGCACAAGAAGGATGGATCATGGCATATGTGTCAAGATTATAGGGAGCTCAAATATCTCACTATTAAAGATAAATTTCCCATTCCTATCATTGATGAATTTTTGGATGAATTACATGGAGAAATTTACTTGAACAAGTTGGATCTTCGTTCAGGATATCATCAAATTAGAATGAAGACTGAAAAAATTCTGAAAACAACATTAAAATCTCATCAGGGTCATTATGAATTTTTGGTCATGCCTTTTTGCCTTACTAATGCACCATCCACATTTCAAGGTTTGATGAATTCCGTTTTCAAACCCTTAGAAAATTTTTGTTAGTATTTTTTGATGATATACTAATCCACAACAAGTTTTGGAAGGATAATGTTCAACATGTTGATAGGGTGTTAAAACTATTGGAGGAGAAACAATTATATGCAAAAATCTCCAAATGTTTATTTGGAGTACAGGAGGTGGAATATTTGGGTCATATTGTATCTCATGAGGGTGTTAAGGTAGAACTAACAAAATTAAACCAATTAAGGAATGGAAATTCCCCACAACCATAAAGAATCTTCATGGATTTCTTGGGTTGACAGGGTATTATTACAAGTTTTTTAAGAATTATGGGAGAATAGCAGCACGTTTAACAACATTACTGAAGAAATATGCATTTCTTGGACTCCAGAAGAAAGTGAGGCCTTTGAATGTCTTAAAGAGGTAATGTGCCGAGCCCCAGTATTAGCTATGGCATACTTCACAAAAGTATTTATTATGGAATGTGATGCCTCATGAAATGGAATTGGTATTGTTTTAATGCAAGAAGGAAGACCCGTTGCTTTTGAAATTCGTCCAATAAAAGGAAATTATTTCCATAAATCTATTTATGAGAAGGAAATGTTGACAATACAACATGCACTAAAGAAATGGTTACATTACCTAATGGTAAGACACTTCAAGGTAAAAACAGATCATGATAGTCTTAAATATTTTTTGGAAAAAAAATTACCTTTAGAAGAGTAGCGAAAATGGGTCACAAAGATGTTGGGTTATGACTTTGAAATCATATACAAAAAGGGGAAGAAAAATGTTGTTGCAGATGCACTCTCAAGAAAATATTAGGAGGTGGAAGAATTTATTTATGCCATTTCTATTATCCAACCTCATTTGATAACCGAAGCAAAGGATGAATGAAAGAATGCGAAGAGGTGTGGACACTCATTCCAAAGTTGTAGCAAGATCCCAGTATATCTGATACATTTAGCTAGAAAAATGATTCATTATGGTACAAATATCACTTATATCTTTGTAAGAATTCCCAAATAAAACAAAATATTCTTTTGGAATTGCACACCTTCCCCTTAGGAGAGCACTCGGGAGTTTTAAAAACTTACCACAGGGTTAAGAAGGATTTTTTTTGGGATGACCATAAATATGATATTGAGAAGTTTTTGGTAGAATGTATGGTTTTCCAACAAAATAAAGTTGAGACAATTAAGAGCTTGGGTTTGCTACAACCTTTAGCCATTCCAAGTCAAAATTGGGAGGAGGTCTCAATGGATTTTATCACAACTTTACCCAAGTCTGGTGGTAGTTGATATGCTTACGAAGTATGCACACTTTTATGCATTATCTCATCCTTTTAAATCTAGTACAATTACTACTGCATTTATGGAAAAAATTCAAAAGCTACATGGAAACCCAAATATTATTGTAAGTGATAGAGATCCCATTTTCACTAGAAATTTTTGGATGGAATTATTATTTTTTTCCTTTTACTCAATTATCTCATAGCTCATCTTATCATCCGCAATCTGATGGGAAAACTGAGTGATCCAGGTAAATTTTTGATACCCTTTTAACCACGATGTTTTACTTCGTCCGATTTTTTAGAATTACATTTTATCAAAAGAATTAATGAACACATGTAGATATAATCAATAGCAACACATGTCAATGATCACACAACAAAACATAGTCGTTTAATAACGGAGTTCGTCCAGTGTGGACTATGTCTCCAGGCCTCGGTGTCTCCATGGTGTTGTCCACTTCATTCAGTGTTGTAACTAGTGATGATGTACATGGATGATGTTGACTTGTCATACAAGGAAAATCCCTCAATATGAGTGGCAAAGTCTCTCCATGAGACGTTTCGTTACAAGGAACTCTCACTCATCACAAACCTCCTATCAGCATGACAATTTTAAACATAGTGACAAACAATATCCCACCATCAAGGCAACAAATGGATCTCACAACATAAATCACCATCCATGATAAATGCATACCACATCAATACACATAAATATTATGCATATGACATCAAGCGGGAATCAACAACAACAACTAAACATAAATATTATGCATCATACATCACGCAGGAATCAACATGACATAAAGCATCCTACAACAATAATAAATGAAGTACATGGAAACGACACTTCATATACCTCAACTCTACTGCTGGCTGAAAAATAGGCCGCTCAATCGCTAGGTCTGAATGCACCATCATAAACATGGCGTCGAATGGCAAGAAATCGACTGTCCACATGCCAAAATCTGACATCGTCATCCTATGCTTGAAAATGGCCGAAAAGTATAAGGCTCAGATGAAAAATCTAACTGCACCGTTGGATTTGTGTCATTGAGAGGTGTAGAATCGACTGTCAATTTGTTGAATTCTGACACCGTCGAAATCTAGGCCGAAAGAATATTTAGATTCCCCTTAGATTCCTCAAAGATGCTACTCCAAAGTGAATCTACAAATATTCCACTCAAAACATGAATCTGATCTCACCATTGAGATCCTTACGAAATTCTGAGAATGATGAGTATAAAGTTGACCTCCTTCTGACACCAGCGAATTTCAGCCTCCAAGGAATCTGAAGATTCCCTCAAGATTCCTAAAAATTTTCCTCCATAGGGAATATGCAAAACCGATGCTAAAAAGGTGAATCTAATATCACCATTACGTTCCCCACGAAAATCTGAGAAAAATTACTGTAAACTTGAGCATATTCTGATAAAAGGAAATTTTACCTCCCCTAGGGAATCTTTGGGCATCAAAGGAATATTCTTTGTCTCAAAATTCGTTCCACCATTCTACCGCCTCTGCCTCGAGCTACATTCTTGGGTCTAGCCTCCCCTGGTGTGCACTGTACGAATGATTTTTTTTATAAAAATTCAAGTAGATTTATCAAAATGGGGTGCTTTGGGTGCAATGGTTAAATTCCAAAATAGGAGGAGTGGGGTCGAGGGATCAAATCCCGCCTCTCTCATTTTGTTACATGGTTGAATTTAAAATAGAAAAAGATGGGCTGGCGGGTCCGCTCCACGCGGCCCGACCTGACCCAAGCCCACTTCACACGCCTTCACTCATATGTATAAGATAAGTTTGTATAAAGTTATGTGTTAAATGTGTTTGGTTATAACCATAACCATACAAATCCTTAACACATTCTTAATGTATGTGTTGGTTTTAAAACTTGTTATATATATAAGGTTTTTTATATAATCATTTTGTCTTTTTATGGAATCGTGGATGTGGTTAATAATAAAATATATAACAATAATAATCATTTAAATATACTTTTGTTTTGTTTTATATGTATTTTTAATGACTTATTTTATGGTTATTATTTTAATATATTTGTTTTGTCTTTTATGTAGGTTGAGGACCAATGGAGGAGCGCCATGTGTCAACAACTGAGGGGCTTCCATGTGGTTCCCACGTGATTAATGGGATGCCATGTGGCATGTTGTGGGCCCCACTTCCCTTGCCTTAACAAAACTTCAAACTACTCTAACTTTCTTATACGAGCTCGGTTTGACGCGTCGTTTGCATTGTTGCGATCAGGGTGACGAGCTCTTTAATATGAATTTGAGTTTGACACCTTCATGTCACTTTTAATTTCCAGATTTCATAAGCCTTTTTTTTCTTGTGTCTATCTCTGGAGCCACCTAGATCATTCCTCCCCACTCAGGAGCTTTTTGTCCTTAAAAAGCATTGACAATAATATACAACTGTTGTGTACAATGTCTGCACCACAAATGTCCTGAAAAAAGTCACCCTTCCATCTCCTTCACCTTTGTTCTTCGAATCCTTAAGCGATGAGCCAACACCTGCATCCTCTGCAAACCTGTAATACAATCCCTTGCAAATTACATGTTCAAATATGACCAACTATGATCCAAACATTTCCATACTTGCCATGAGTTTACATACTTAGTGGTCATGTTTACATCAAATGGAAATCACACCCCAACTATCATTACAAGGCCAAAAACATCATTGTCACATTTCGAAGTGATGAAAAACACATCATCACTTTTAGATAAAAGAAATGCATCATATTATTTACAAAACAAGTCCCAATATCATGGTTTCTTAGCAAGAGATGGAAAACACATCATCACTTCTACAGTTAAAAATGCAACATATGATTTAAAAACACAACCATGACACACTACCATATCTAGAAAAACCATTTCTCACTTATCAAAGTGAATGGATCATCTCCCTGTGGTGCACTTACTTTTTGAACAATTGCTGCAAATGGTTCATGCACTGACGCTTCGTCCTTAAGGTGCTACTCTAGATGGAGCCTCGAACACGTGGCTATTTGATGGCCACGTTGGTTGCAATGGCTGAAAAATGTCTTCTTCCTCTAAACGTTCTTAACCAATTTATTTCCCTGTTGTGGAGAAGGCTTTCCACGCCTCATCCTCATCTGTGCTGCCATTATTTTCCAACACTCAACAATGACATGGTTATGTAAACTACAAAAACGACAAGTTTTCTTATGTCATGATTTACGTTCATGATTAGCAACATGCTTATAATCAAAATGAACTTGTGAGTATCGAGACTTGATATACCTTTCCTCGTGGTCTCTGGTGCGATCATTGTGATGAGAGCTTGTCTCATCTCCTCTATTGCGACATGCGCCTCCATGGGATGATGGTGAAGTGTTCCCATCAATATTTTCCCCCGACGAGTTCATCAATGTATGTTTTCCTCTAATGTCATTATGACGATGATAGCTTTCCTAAGCTTTCTCTCTGCAATATGAATTTTCATATGATGATGGTGAAGTGTTCCCATCATTCTCTCTCCTCGACGGTTTCATCAATGTCGTGGAAGCTTAAGGCACCTTTGAACATTCTCCTTTAGTGTATCCCAAACCTGTGTATCAAGGTCTCTACACAACCTCCAATGGCTGAGTTGTGCCTTGGCGATGAATGCCAAGTCCTCCTCCTTTGTAACCCATCTTGGTAAGGAGTCTCAAGCCAATTACTGTAATGGGGATCTCCACACTTCCAACAGAAATGATATCATGTCAATATGAAACTAAAGATAAATCAACATGTTTTACCTCAAATGCTGATTTTGAAATAGGTGAAGAGGGATTCTCTGAGCCTTCGTTCCACTTCACTTCTTCCAAGGTCTCTATCCCGGCTTGTAGCTAAAGCTGCAATCATTGTTTCTCTTCCTTCTCCTCCTATAGCAGTTTATTTAATGCATCATGATCTATTTGAAGACTTTTTTTGTTGCGCTTCAATTATTCCAATGCCTCTGTCATGGCTTACAATTGAAGTTGCAATCACTGCTTATCCTCCTTCTCCTCTTGTAGAAGCGTTTTCAACTTAGTGTTATCTTCTGCTTGTTTCTCGTCAGCTTCATACAACATGTCCGCTTTATCGGACACCTTGAGCATGGTCTCATACATATCTTTGAAATCATCCATTTTTGCACGCTCAATGATTCACACTTGCAGTCCACATCAGTAAGAAGACCGCTCTGATACCACTTGATCTAGGTAAATTTTTGATACCCTTTTAACTAAGACCTCTTACCTCAGCTGATGTGTTAGAACTACATTTTATCAAAAGCATTACTGAAAACATGCATATATAATCAAGAGGAACACATGTCAAAAATCACACAACAAAACGCAAGTCGTTTAAAAATGAAGTTCGTCCAGTGTGAAATATGTGTCCAGGCCTCGGTGTCTCGATGGTGTTGACCACTTCATTTAGTGTTGTAACTGGTGATGATGTACATGGATGTTGCAAAATTTTCATACAAGGAAAAGCTCTCAATATGAGTGGCAAAGTCTCTCCACGAGAATTTTTGTTACAAGGAACTCTCACTCATCACAAACCTCCTATTAGCATGACAAATTTACACATGGTGACAAAGAGTATCCCGCAGTCAAGGCAACAAAGGGATCTCACAACATAAATCACCATCCATGATAAATACATACCACGTCAATACACATAAATATTCCGCATCTGACATCAAGCGGGAATCAATAACAAAAAATAAACATAAATATTCTGCATCATACATCAAGCAGGAATCGACATGACATAAAGCATCCTACAACAATAATCAATGAATTACATGGAAACAACACTTCATATACCTCAACTCTACCGCTGCCTCAAAAACATACAATCGCTAGGAATGCACCATCGCAAACATGGCATCGAATGGAAAGAAATTGACTGTCCACATGCTAAAATCCGACACCATCATCCCATGATGGAAAATGGAAAAAAAATATAAGGCTCAGATGAAAAATCTAACTACATTGTTGGATTCGTGTCGTCGAGAGGTGTAGAATCGACTGTCAATTTGCTGAATTCTGACACTTTCAAAATCCAGGCCGTAGATTCCCCTTAGATTCCTCAAAGATGTTGTTCCACAGGGAATATGAAAATATGTCACTCAAAATAGGAGTTTGATCTCACCATTGAGATCCTTACGAAATTTTGAGAAGAATGAGTATAAATTTGACCTCATTCTAACACCGAAAAATTTTGGCCTCCAAGAAATCTGAAAGATTCCCTCAAGATTCTAGAAGATTCTACTCCACATGGAATCTGAAAAACCACTGCTGAAAAGGAAAATCTGATATTGGCATTATGTTCCCTGCAAAAATATGAGAAAAATGACTATAAAATTGAGCATATTCTGATAAAAATAAATTTTACCTCCCCCAAGGAATCTATGGGCATCAAAGGAATATTCTTCGTCTCGAAATTCATGCCACCATTCTACCTCGTCTACCTCGAACTACATGCCTGATTCTGGCCTCCCCTAGTGTGGAATGTGCGAATGATTTGTTATAGAAATTCGGGCAAAGTTTTCAAAATGAGGTGGTTTGGGTGCAACAGTTAAATTCCAAAATAGGAGGAGAGGAGTCGGGGGATCAAATCTCGCCCCCCTCATTTTGCTGCATAGTTGGATTTAGAATAGAAAAAGGCAGGCAAGCGGGTCCGCTCCACACAGCCTAACCCAACCCGACCCCGATTCACACACCAACACTCATACGTATAAGGTAAGTTTGTATTCGGTTATGTATTAAATGAGTTTGGTTATAACCATAATCATACAAATCTTTAACACATCCTCAATGTATGCGTTGGTTTTGAAATTTGTTATATATATAAGGTTTGTTATATAACCATTTTGTCTTGTTATGGTAACGTGGATGTGGTTAATAATAAACCATATAACAATAATAAAGCCGACCTGACCCCGCTTCACACGCCATCACTCATACGTATAAGGTAAGTTTGTATTCAGTTATGTGTTAAATGTGTTTGGTTATAACCATAACCATACAAATCCTTAACACAGCCTCAATGTATGCGTTGGTTTTGAAATTTGTTATATATATATAAGGTTTATTATACAACCATTTTGTCTTGTTATGGTAACGTGGATGTGGTTAATAATAAACCATATAACAATAATAACCATTTAAATATAATTTGGTTTTGTTTTATATGTATTTTTAATGACTTATTTTATGGTTATTATTTTAATATATTTGTTTTGTATTTTATGCACATTTAGGACCAATGGAGGAGCACCATGTGTCAATATCCAAGGGTTTTCCATGTGGGTCCCACGTTCTTACTGGGACTTCATGTGGCATGTTGTGGGCCCCACTTCCCTTGCCTTAACAAAACTTCAAACTGCTCTAACTTTCTTATACGAGTTGAGTTTGACGTGTCATTCGCATCGTTGCAATAAGGGAGATGAGATCTTTAATATGAAGCTGGGTTTGCCAGCTTCTTGTCACTTTGAATTTTGAGCTTTCATAAGCCCTCTTTGTCCTGTGTCTATCTCTGGAGCCACCTGGATCATTGAGATAGTGAAAAAATGTTTGAAAGGATATATTTGTTTCTTTGTATCGGATAAACAAATAAAATGGGTCAAGTGGTTACCTCTAGTTGAATGGTGGTATACCACTTCCTTCCACACTGCAGCAAAAATGACCCCATTTATGATACTTTATGGATAACATCCACCTTTCATCACATCACGTTTAAGAGAAAATTCTAAGGTTCAAATAGTGGAATATCACATCGACCATCAACAGCAATTTCTCCAACTTTTAAAGGATAACCTCACTTTGGCACAAAACTGAATGAAACAACAAGCATATCATCATCGTAGTGAAATAAGTTTTGATGTAGGTGACTGGGTATTTTTATAGCTACAACCATACAAACAAATGTCCCTTAAGCAAGCTAAGAAGGATGATAAATTATCACACAAGTACTATGGTATTTACAAGGTGTTGCAAAATATTGGTACTATGGCATACAAATCGGAGCTACCTGCATCTTCCCAAGTACACCTAGTTTTCCATGTTTCATGCCTAAGAAAGGTTATCAGTGACAAGCTCCCAGTTCAAACAGTGTTGCGAGAACTTGATGAAGAAGAAAAAATCATAATTGAGACTAAAGCAGTCATAGAAACTGTTATCCTCCTGTATTCTACAATATTCACTAGGTGACTGTGGATTTTCTACAAGCAACTAAAGATAGCATTCCTTTCCTATTAGCTATCTTTAGAAATTTCATTGCCTTCATTATCTTCACAAAACCTTTTTTCAATGTCTCTTAGTTTGTACTCACAAAATCACCCTGCTGCTTTTAAAGACTCCTTGTGGGCTTATTTCCATCATTTTCACCCTTTTCCCTACCAAAAGTCACATTTCCTCATTTTTCCTCACTAAAAACCCCCATTAAAACGCTGACATTCAGCACTATCGTTCATTTCATCAAAACAATGTAAAAATTCCTTTTTACATTGTTTTTAACCCAAAAATTACCATTCGGGACCTATAGTTTTTTATATTATTCGACTCCTAACTTATCAACCTCCTTACTTTATAAATCAAGCACATCTGCTTGTTGATTTAACCCCTGGGCCCCGCTTTCTGCCGAACCTCGCGCCCCATTCAAAATTAGCCACCTATCCCCCGAACCCGACTCCCTCTTACTCACTCACCGCTCCAGATCTCCCGACGACCGTCGATCTACATTCCCTCGATCTAACGACCTGCAACCCTTATCACATTATTATGTGCGTTGGGGTTAGTGCTTTCAAAATGTGCGATATAAGTGGTTTTACCGCTTGTACCCTCCGCCGCGTATCGTTCGCTGAGTGGAATCGCACCCGATTCCCAAAAACCATTACCGCCCCTCTCTTCGTACGAAAACCACCTTCCCCTTGTGCGCAAACCTCTTTACCACTTCTTGCCAAAATCTAATACCATCGCCTCCATTCAAACTTCCAAAATATTTCTGCCTCTGCGGTAAGGCCCTAACCTCCATTTCCACCTCTGCAATGCTCCCAAAGCCCGAAAAACCCCAAACAAACACAGAAAATCCCCTCCACGCAGGTTTTTAGGTTAATTTTTTTGTTTTATGTGCAGGTTTCATGGCAGGAATGCAGAAAATGCATTCCAAAGGTCCAGAAACGTTTTAATGATGTTTCGGGTGACGATCCAGAGGTTTGTTTTATTTTAAAGGGACCAAAGGTGTTAAAACAAGAAAAATCACAATGAATCATGATCATTGGTTATTACTCAAGCCCTCCAATAGCAAAAGAATGCCCACCGTGCGCAACAAATAAAGATAGAGACACGATGAGTAGACAAAACAGTCAGAAGACCGCAACAGTGAAGATTAAAGGGCTAATCATAGATCAAAGGACAAATTAAAAGGATTAGTCACAAAATAGAGATGAAGGAAGAATTAAGGAAAATACAGTAAGACAGGAAGTTAAAGGATAAATCAAGTTTAAAGGCCTAAATAGAGTGTAAAGGATAAACAAAAACATATCAACACAGAAGAAAATTGGAATGACTAAACCCAAAGCATTCACTTCTTCAAAGGACACATTTGGACACCTACAACATGTTTTATTTCAATAAAAACATCAGTATTTATTACAAACAGTCAGAGATATTTCTCATCTACCCAGCAGTTATTGTAAAAGTTATTGAGAAAGCCTTAAAGTCAAATATTTCCAAAAAAGTTAGCTCAAATAGTTAAGTTAGGAGTTAATATTGCAGCATGTCTTATATATTTTGCCTTGGGCCTTGCATGGTCTCAAAGGTAAAAAATGAATTTACTCTATAATAAATAACATCTGAAACCCTAGCATAATATCACCTCCTCATTTTGCAAATAAATATTGCATGTAAGCTTCATTTTTAGTGTTGGTTGGTTGATTAGTTGGTTGATTGCTGTGCTGAGCTAGTTTGAGGACTGCTAGGCTAGATTTGAGAAAGCTCTGAGTTGTAGATATCTATTGTATTGGAGTAATGTAACTTTTTTTAACATTGGTAATACAAGCATGTCACAGGATTCTTGAGCTATGTTAATGGTGAATTTTTTCTTCTTTGTCATTGTTTTCCTTCTATTTTCAATTCTGTCCATTATTTCTCTAATAAAAGAACATAAATTTTAGAGTAGGATATGTTGTCTTGGCAACCTATTTCTGTCTGCATTCTTTATCTTAATTTTTTCCTCTGAAAGCTCTGATTAGAGAATTCTTAGTTGCTCTCTGGTTCCACCTAGCTTGCTTTCTTGGAAATGATTTAATAGAGTCAAGCCAAAGAAGTCTATGGTAAACCATGTCCTCTGGTGTAGCTTGAAAAATTGTTTTTAAGGCCTTTCTTTGAAGTATACTTAGTATAGTCTAAACTAGGGAATTCTATGGTATGCCCTGTCCTCTGGTCTGCCTCAAACTATTTCTTTGAAGGTCTTTAGATTGTTTAGTTAAATAATATAGGTTTAGCTTGCTCTTTAGCTTCACTCACTATTATCTTAAATGTTTTCTTTGTCTGAAAGTAATTCTAGGATTGTTGGATTGTTGTCTTAAAGGTTTTCTTATTTAAAGTCTAGCCAAAGAAGTCTATGGTATGCCTTGTCCTTTGGTTTGCCTCAAACAGTTACCTAAAATGCTTTTCTTGTTGAAGTAGAGTTAAAATATTCTTGACGAACTTTTAGTTTTGTTGCCTTCACAACTTATTGTTATTTCATATCACATCTAATATAAGAGATCCACCTGATATAGTTAGCTTTCCCTGTGAAAACCCTTGTAGAGTTGATGAACAATTAAATCCTTTTATGACTCCATATCCCAATGGATTAATATTTCTCATGGTCTATCTATTCAGCTGAAACACTCCCTCAATTAATCACACCATTGATCTATCAACCTATCAATAAATCAATCAAAACAAACAATTCCTTAGAGCTTCATAATTAGCCTAACATCATAAACAAAATCACAAAGACATATCATCTATAAACAATTACATAGAGAGATCCCTCTCTAAGTCTAGGAAGGCCAGGTCCTAGGATTCCAAAGTGGCTCTGATGTGGTTCCCGATAGAGTTTGTTCTTACCAATATTGCAAATCAAGGGGAGCCAACATAGTGGCAACCGTACTAGGGAATACTGAGTAATAAACAACAAAATATAAACTCAGAAAATCTCATTTTAAACTTAGATGAATCGAGTGTTAGCCAAGAATGGTACCTGGTTGTTGATGGTGGACAACAACCAGCCATAAAACAAGTAAAAATCCTCTACCTAGTGACTCCACTGGTTTTCCATAGACTCCACTGGGAAACTTATTTTATCATCAAAATATCAATACCCATTCAAGAATACTTTGTGGATCAAGCATATCTTTTTCAGTTTGGTTTGTGCACCAAGACTGTTATACTTTTCCAACCTTTCTGATTCCTGGGTCCAACTTTGGCTTCTAGAAGAATCTATACTAGATCCCATCCTAACCCAAATCCTCCTGCAATAGTTGACAATCCTGAAAGCATCCTCAGGATGTCTCCTAGATCTAAAAACCCAGCTATTATCAGACCAATCCACAAAGCAAGTTCCCTACTTGAAAACCTTAAAGACTTGCAGAATATCCTATCTGACTCACCCATAGAACAAAGATTGTATAGGACTAGATCTCAGAGTTGGATAACCCAAATAGTTTTAGACCCATCCACCCTACAACAAAATTATGTTGTACTAACTTCACCCCCCACTGTTCACCTTCCTCCATTTAACCCTGTACCTCCTTTTGTAAACCCTCCACTTGTTAACCATCCATTGTTTCCACAACCATAGATCATGGCAACATGGTATGCTCCCCTAGTTCTACAACAATGTTTAGTTGTTCTACCACATGACTACCAGTCCAAGATCCCTTTATATGATGCTAGTAGTTCTAATACTGCTCAACAACATGTGGAAAGAATGAATGACTACTTTGACAGAAAAGAAATAGATGATGAAACTGTTAAACTTAGAATGTTTGCTCAAAGCTTAGGGGGAGAGGTAATAAAATGGTTTAAAGGCTTAACCCCTAATAGTATTAATGACCTCCCTGCTTTTCATCAACTATTCTTAAACAAATGGGAAGTCAAGAAGAACCCTCTTCAAATCTTATCGGAGTATGAAAACATAAAGAGAAATGTTGGAGAGGGTGTCCAAGAGTACTGCACTAGATTCAACAATGTATACAATGCCCTCCCTATCCATATGAAACCTCCACAAGGTCTAGCTCTAATGAAATTTTTTGATGGTTTTGACCTAGAGATGGCTTATCAATTAAGAGAAAGAGAACCCCTCACATTAGAAGACATCTAAAGGGGAGCAGTAAGTGTAGAAGCCAATCTAATTGCTAAGAGAGCTAGAATGAAAAATGAAAAAAGAGTCACATATAGGGAAGAAGCTTTACCCTCCACATATGATACAAAGATTGATAACTTAGTAAAAACCATGGAGAGAATGATGGAGAGAATAAACATGAATGAGAGAGCTTATCCTAGAGAAAACCAAACAACTCCTCAAAACAAAAATCAAAATTAGAACCAAAAGCAAAAATTTAGGAGAAACCCCCCTCAAATTAGACAAAGAGGTCCTGATCAGCAAATCAGACCTCCTTTCCAAGAAAAATATGCTGATAAGGATGAGGGGGTAATTGAAGAAACAGAGGAAAATCACATAAATTTAATGGGAGTAAATAATGAGGATATTGTTTTCGTCACTGAGGAAGAACAAGGCATGTTTTCCCCAACTCAATATGAGGAAGAAAGCCTAGAATTTGAAGACTATAAACAAGGATTTGAAAATGCTATCATTGAAGTACATAGACAATATGACCTTAGGAGCAAGAAAAACCAAGACCCTCCGAAAAGAAAGACCTCTGTAATTTCTGCTAAGAAGAACCCTGAAAGCATTTCTAAAAAGACAACAGAAAATCTAAATACAGTGGTTGAAAGTTCTGATAGGAATAAAAATAAAAACAACCAATCTAATCCGAAACATAGTGGTGACCAAAGCAACACTAGCAACACAACTAGTGCTCCTAACAAAATTGTTTTAACTGAGTTCCATGATAAAAACCAGCAAGCTGAAATTGCTGTTAAAACAGTGTCCAAAAAGGCTAATTTGAATATTTCAAAAAATCAGACACCCTTCAGTATAGAGAATGAAATTTCCAAGATTAAAATACTATCCCTCTTACTGAATTAGTCACTTAGGATGTATATAAATCTCAACTTTTGAAATATTTAAACATAGGAGAAAATGTTGATTTTTTTAATTTAAATGATGACAAACCTGAGCTTCTGTTTGGACCAGAAGTAGAAGGGAAATTTCAAGAGGGAGGTGTTCCTCCATTTTATGTCAGTTTAAACATCCATGATAAGATTCTCCATAATGTCATGTTAGACTCTGGTGCTTCACACAACCTTATGCCAAAAGTAGTAATGGAAATACTATGCCTTGAAATAACTTGACCATACAGAGATTTATATTCTTTTGATTCAAGTAGAGTTAAATGTTTAGGCCTAATCAAAGATCTATGTGTCAATTTAGCACAAATCCCAGCCAAAAGCCTAGTAATGGATATTTTAGTGGCTGATATTCCTCCCAAATATGGAATGCTCCTTTCAAGATCATGGGGAGCCAAACTTCAAGGTACCCTACAAATGGACATGACTTATGCTACCATCCATGTTTTCAGTCAACCAAGAAGACTATATAGAGAAACTCACATGAAATACATGGTTAGCAGTCAAGAAAAGCTAGATAAATCCCCTCTTTATTCTATTCACACGGACCTTGATTCATTTATCCTTTACAATGATGAAAATTTTAATGAACAACTAGCAAAAAATGATAAAACCATTGTAGAAGAAGAGGAAAAAGAGGATTAATAGCCAAAACAATCTGGCTAACTAGAAAATAACCAACATAGGGTTGACCATGATAAAAAAAAAATGACAAACATATTGCAGACCCTAAAGAACAACATAATAAACAACATGGTGGCAGCCACTATAAACAACATAATAGGGACCATAATGACCAACTTAATGATAAATCTAAAATTGAACCTCTTTGGAGTATGAGTTTTGATGGGTCTTGTAGCAAAACTGGTTCAGGAGAAGGAATATGGGTGCACAACATAGAGAAAAAACATGCAGAAGGTCACTCATACAAGCTAAAATTTCAATGCACAAATAACATAGCTGAAGATGAGGCACTCATCCTAGGGCTACTATTACTGAAGAAATTAGGAGCCAAGAGGATAACTGTCCATGGAGATTCAAAGTTATTCATTAGGAAAATTAATGGAGAATACACAGCTAAGCATCCTAGATTAAAAACATATAAAGATGATTCCATTGACCTCTTGAAAACATTCACAGAATATGATCTCACCTTTGTCCCTAGAAATCAAAACATCCTTGCCAATTGTCTGCATTTGCAGCCGTCACATGTCAAAAACCTTATCAAAACAAGCAATACACAGTCCAAGTCAAATATAGACCAGCAGTCCCTGATAACATAAAATACTAGCAAGTTTTTGAAGGAGATAAATAGATAGAAGATTTCCCACAGTCTAGAAATGAGTTTGAAATGCCAAATTCAAACTCAGATCATGAAGAAGGCTACTCTACTGAGGAAAAAGCTTACAAAAACGAACCTCCTCATAATTTTGATATAAATCTGTTAACAAAAGAACACCCACATAAAACAGAAATATGCACAAATTTGGAAAAAGAAGACTTTGAAGTGTTGCAGTCCAATACTGACAACTTTCCAAAGGGACTGGTTCCTCTAGAAGAACTGTTTGACTTTAATGATGTTGCTAGGAAGCCAAAAATGGAACCAACTGAAGATGAAATATAAGAGTGCAATATAGGGAGTGAGAAAAAACCCAAAATGATAAAATTATCCAAAACACTACTAGCTCATATAAAATAGAAGTATCTTGAGTTTTTTAAAGAATTCACTGATGTTTTTGCTTGGATTTATAAAGATTTGAAGTCATATGATACAAAGATAATCCAGCATAAGATCCCTCTCAAAGAAAGCTAGAAACCCTTCAAACAAAAATTACGCAGAATAAACCCTATACAATTACCCTTGATTGAGAAAGAAATTAAGAAAATGTATGATGCTGAAATAATAGTCCCTCTGAGATAGTACGAATGGGTTTCAAATCTTGTATCAGTGAGGAAGAAAACATGAGAAATTAGGCTATGCATAGACTTAAAAAATTTAAACAAAGCCTCCTTAAAGGACAACTACCCTTTACCAAAAATAGATCACATCTTACAAAGGGTAGTAGGGTCTAAAATAATTTATTTGCTAGATGGATTTTCAGGATACAATCAGGTGCTGGTACACCCAGATGATCAACACAAGATAACTTTCACTACACCCTGGGGCACCTTCATGTATGTTAAAATTCCTTTTGGGTTAATGAACGCTGGTGCCACCTTCCAAAGAGCCATGGAAATTGCTTTCTATATAGAGATAGGTTACTTCATTGTGATATACCTTGATGACATAACAGTCTATTCAAAAACTAATGAAGAACACCTAGCTCACTTAAGAAAGGTCTTTGAAGAATGTAGAAAGTATGGTTTATCTTTAAATCCAAAGAAAACTCTGTTTGGCCTTCAAGAAGGAAAAAATTTAGGCCACATCATATCTGAAGAAGGGATGAAGATTGACCCAAAAAGGATTGAGGGAATATTCCAAATCAATCATCGTATAAATATAAAAGAACTGCAATCTTTCATTGGAAAGATAAATTTCTTAAGAAGGTTCATACCAAACCTTCCAGAACTCCTAAGAAACATTGCAAACATGCTGAAAAGAGAAATAGGAGTCAAATGGACCATAGAAGCAAAGCAATCCTTTGAAATAGTAAAACAAGAACTTACCCAAACACCAGTTCTAATCAGCCCTGATTTTACCAAAGATTTCTTCATCTTCTCCTTTGCATCAGAACATACAGTTGTTGCTATCCTACTACAGAAAAACATAAAAGGGCAGGAACAACCTATTTCATTTTTCAGCAAGGCATTGAGAGATGCACCTCTGAAATACAACATAATGGAGAAACAAGATTTTTCCTTAATCAAGGCATTGAAATATTTCAGAGTTTACATTCTGCACTCACACATCATTACATTTGTGCCTAACTCAGTGGTAAAATAAATAATCACACAAGATCCTGATGGAAAAAGAGGTAAGTGGATTGTTGTTATATTAGAATATGATCTAGAAATCAAGCCTACTAAACTAATCAAACGACAAGGATTGGCTAAACTCATGGTTGAAACAAAATTTCAAGCACTGGACCTGAATATGATTAATGCATTAGATGAATAGGAGGAGTTGGCAACTCTACTTACTAAAGAATCATTTCTGAATTCATCTTGGTATGCTGATATTTTATATGTGCTTTTTAATGTTAATGCTCCTCCTAGTTTGTCTAAAACAAAGGCTATATTATTAAAGTTGAAAGTTGTAAACTATTGCATTTTAGATAAATTTTTATATTGGAAAAATGATAGTGGTATATTGCTTAAATATTTTCCTGAGAATGATGCAGATAAGATCAAGCATGAGTTTCATGAAGGAGAATGTGGAGGCCACCTTTATTGGAAAACTATTGTCAAAAAAATCCTTAGAGATGGTTACTATTGGCCCACCCTCTTTCAAGACATCCATAAAATCGTAATTGCCTATCATAAGTGCCAAATATTTTAAGGCAAAAGAAAATTGTTGCCATTACCTTTGCATCCTATCTCTGTTGAAGCTCCTTTTCAACAATGGGGCCTTGATTTCATTGGATAAATCCATCCTACCTCCTTTTCCCAACACAAATGGATCATCACTGCATCTGACTACTTTACAAAATGGATAGAGGCCATCCCTTCTAGAACTGCCACAGACTCAGTAATCATCAAATTACTTGAAAACCACATTCTGTCTAGATTTGGCTGTCCTAGAAAGATTATCACTGACAATGCTTCTACTTTTAGATCCAAGAAAATGGTGGAATTTTGCCACAAATATCAGATTACATTGGGATATTCAACAGTGTATTACCCTCAAGGTAATGTGTTGTTTGAATACTCAAACAAAATTTTGGTGAACATCAACAAAAGGTTGCTGGAAGAGAACAAAAAATCATGGCACAACAAACTAGTACATGCACTATGGGCAGACATATTAACAAATAAAAAAATAAATTAGAATTCCTCCCTATCAGCTAGTGTATGGAGCAGATGCAATTTTTCCAACAAGTTTAGGGGTGCCAATGATGAAGCTCATCCAAGAAGCACAGTCTGAAGAAAATGACATGCTAAGAAGAATAAACCAGACTGTCCAGTTGCAGCAGACCAGAGAAGAAGTGTACAACAGAACACAACAAGTGCAGGAAAACGTCAAGAAGCTGTTTGATAAAAGAACCAAGGAAAATTATTTCAACATTGGTGACAAGGTACTGAAGTGGGACTCCAGAAGAGAAGACAAAGGAAAGTGTTAGGTCTCTGTAATAAGCAAGATTGGCAAAAGTCCGATCACAGAGTTAACATCATTTCAACCAACTTTGGGATTCTAGGATCTAGCCCTCCTGAATCCGGAGAGGGATCTCTCCAGTATGTACAAAGATGGATTTGTCTTTGACGTTTGGAGTAATAATATTAGGCTAGTTATGAAGTCCAAGGGATTTTTTGGTTTTTTGGATGGTTGAACATAGTTGCTGTCTGAGGCGGAAAGATCTATATGCAAATAGGTTCAAAAGTGAGAAGTTGCAAGTAACCAGAATAAGCTTTAGTTAAGATGAAATATGATGGAAAGCTTTCAGTCTATTGGGCTATGGAGTCATAATAGGATTTAATTGGAACAGCAAGAGGCAAGAGTGGTCCATGGGGCAAGTCATCTATGTCTAAGGATCTCTTTAAAGTTTGATTCATGGAATGGAATGGCACAATAAGAAGGGAAAAAACAGATGCAGAACAAAGAGCAGCCCAGGATCTGGTAGGTACTTTGAAACTAGCCAGCCTTTGACCAGGCACTTGAGGAAAACATAGAAGCAAACTAGGATCTAGTAAGTACTTTGAAACTAGCCAGCCTTTGATACACTTCCAATAGAAAACATGTAAAAACAAAGGGAAACTTGAGGGCAACCTTTGGAGTAGAAACTAGCGGGCCGGGCTCACCACAAATCCTCTCCTAGCTCTTCTTTACTTGGTTACTTTCAAGACAATCACAGAGATAACACATAAAGGCCTAAGATCTGGTAAGTACTTTGAAACTATCCAGCTTTTAACACATTCTAAGGGAAACAATCAGACAGTTATGCAGACAAGTCTGGGACCAGGGCTAACCATATCTTCCTTCAGTTCATCTTCACACAACATATGCAGAAAGTAACATTCAAAAATAATATCCAGCTAAGACAATAAGACGAGGGAACGCCAACATTCCTATGCTTAAACTAAATTAAATCATTTCTAAATAACACAGATTGAAGAAAACATTGGGATAAAGATTTTTCAGCCAGAGAAGGTTACTGATATACAATAGGTCCTAACACTGTTTAAACTGTTCTTTACAGAGGAATATGAAAAAAAATGAAAAATGAAACAAAATAACAAGTTACAATGAGAATAACATCACCGTCAAAATAGACCAAGATCCCATAAATCAGCTTGTATTGATGCTCCAAACCAGTTACAATATTCAAGTACAATGTTTTAATTCATCTTTCTTTCACAACCTAACTTATCTGTTACAAGCAGAGCTCCAAGAGCCAGTGAAACCACTATTTACAACAGAAGTCTTCAGCTCAATCACATTACAATGCTTCAGCAATTTACATTGACAACCAACCCATCACTCATTTTCTACTGAAGTATTTATAGAAGAATGAGGAGGTGAGATTTGATAAAAGATATCAAAATCAATTAATACAGGAATTAATGTCTTTCTTGGCCCTTGGGGGCTCAGAAAGGAAAATGTACAGGTGTTCTATTGCATTAACTGATTTACACTCATGATTTAAGCTCAGTGGGAGCTTCATTTGACTTTTGAGGCTCTGTGTATCACTAGGGTTGTTCTGCCAACATTCTGTCATTAATTTCCTGGCAGAAATAACTCCTTTGGCTGTGTCGAGGAAAAATACCTGATCTCGTTCCATAAATTTAGCACCTGATTGAGTTTTTTGAGGCAATAGGTGGCACTGGGGTAGCTAAGGAATCAATTTGCCTCAGATATGGCAGTGGAGGCATTCGTCTAATAAAAAAATTTAGGTTTTTTCTTTAAACTGTGTTTTGAGTCGGGGATTAGGCTTTTGATAACTGTCTTAGCCGTAATCCCTGCCAATCTGTCCTTTAAATCTTTGTCCTGATCCATCTCTGGCTTTCTACAATCTAATACTCTTTCTCTGCGATTTCTTTGTTGTTTTCCAAGTTTAATCAGGGGCGTATAGAAGCAAAGTCTCATGAAACCCCATTGACAATAAAGTTCTGCACCCTGTGGATAATTTCTCTAAGGTACTCGAAAGGCAGACGATCGTCATCCTCGTCCCACGAAAATTATCCATTTAAATCGGAAAAAACCTTAAACCTGCACAAAACAAACAAAATGAGGAAATCCTGTGTTTATATGTGTAGATCTGCATCGGAGGGTGTGCGGAGGAGCAGGGAAATCTGAGCCGTCGATCGCGCCATGATCGACAGTCGGGAGTGATCGGGAAAGTCAGCGGTGGAGGGAGTTTGACTGGGCTACAGAATCAGGTAATTGAACGTGGACCGTCGATCTACAGAGATCGACGGTAGAGATGGATTTTCAGTTGCGCCGGGGCCCAATTAAATGGTACGCAGCTTGGTTAAATAGCGAGCAACTTCAATGAAGGACAGTCGTCGGATGCGAGGGTTCAGATCGAACGGCGGTCAATAATTCCACTGGGTGGCCATGGTCTGGAAGTTAATGCGCAGGGAAAAAAGGTTAAGCGGTGGTTTTGGAATGGTACAAGGGACACGCGTCCAAAAGCGTATGGAATCATTGGTCGTCAGGTTAAAACCGTCCTTGGCACGAAGGCGGTGCGGAAAAACCCAAGCAGTTTTGGGGAAACAGCGTGAGGAACGGTGGGGTCCACAAGGTGAGTAGCGCTCGGCGCCGTCCGATCTGCAGAGCAGATCGACGGTCGAGATTGTTCCGAAATCAAATAGGCGGAAAACTTTAGAAATTGATAAAAAAACCCAATTTTCATGATTTATAAAGGTTTTCTTGGTGTTTCGGGCGGAAAAAGAGTAAGCGCCCGAGTGTCTTGGCGCCTGGGTTTATGGTGAAAAAAAGGGGCAGGGGCTTAGCCTAAGGGGCTTAAGTCCAACGCATAGAAAAAGTGTGTTTTCTATGGTTTTTAATGGTTTTTCAAGGGAAGTGAAGGTTGCGGTAAGATCAAAAAGTGGGTTTAAAACTTTATAGAATGAATTTTATGAAATGGCAAGGGGGGAAACTGGAATTGTGGGGTTTTCATGAGAAAATAGAGAATAGAAAATGAGGTTAATGGAGGGAAAAAAGGAATGGAAACGGGTTCTTTGCAGAAGTATTCAACTGTGGATTTTAATAGGATTTCAGAGGCCTTTGAAGTATGAAACAGCAGTGAAAGATTTGGACAGAGGGAAAAAAAGCAGGAGGTCTTATAGAGACTTCAAGAGCCAACAAATTTTAATGATAAAATTTGTTCCTTGGAGGCTCCCAAAAGTTTTAGCCACCTTTTGGTATAACAAAATATTATAGGTGGCTAACAGTGGCTCCACTTGGGGATGGTGCCTTCTTGAAGGCATCAAGAATTCAGACTTGATTTCTCTGGTAGGCAGGCCTTTGCCTCATCCATGATTTCCCCCCTTTGCTAGATGATCTTGCTTTGCCCTGAGAAAAAGTATCAGTCATGAAAGACAATGAAATTTATCAATACAACCTTCTACCTACCCAATCCTATTGATCTAGCAATTTTTCTTCATTAAGAATGCACTTGGTTTGGAAAACTCTTTACAACCCTTTATTCATTTGAAAGCATACAAACTACCCTACTTCTACTTCTTATTTCTCCCTGAACTCGGATTAAACAATTGAGCTCAGATTTTCTCTACTTAATCTACTGTCTGTTGGGATTAAACTGTCCAACATACTTTCATTCTCTAATTTCTACGACAGAAATTTAAAAACAGCCAAGTCAAGATTAAGCTGTTTGACTTGCTGTGATCTATGGCATAAAAACAAGCTGCACATAGATTATTATTTGCAGAAATTTTAAAATCAAAATGGAAGGCTTAAGATCTGAAAGTCTCTTATCATGGCATTCTCTTTTATTCACAGCTCTGCTTTTGCTTTGCTTTTGAGCTGTATTTGCTTTTCTTCTGGTTCAGATTTTAGGTTGATTAGAACCAAATCTCCTATCTTGTCACTCGGAAAATAAAATAGTTTTGATTCATCTTTCTTTGGAAACTTTGGTTCAGATTTTGAACTTGTTTGAACCTTCAATTTCTATCCTAATCTATCTACTGATAAGCCAAGATTGGACAGTTTGGCCAATCGAATTCACTAGGCTATCGGAAGAAAAATTTAAAGCTAACTAGTCAAGATTAAACAGTTTGACTAACTAGAAGTGTGTTTTTGAGGAGTGGCATTTGAGCTTGCACACTTTCAGATTTATTTCTCTTTTTGGCATGGGGATTTGCGTTTCTTGTTTTGATTTCTGCCCTCTTTTCATTTTTCTTTGTTTTTGTATTTTTAGTTTTTTGTAACTTGAATGCAATGGTGGATGAAATATTCACAATGAAAAATGGCAAAGATGGCACTAAAACAAAAAGATCAAGAGAAGTAATGCTTCAGCATCCTGCCATTTATAGGACCCCCAAACAATTCTGTTCCATCTAGTTCCTGCAAAAAAAATGCATTATTACCAGCAACTGAATGAATAGAGTAAGGGCCAAGCCATAGGTTGTCAAATTTTCCATGCTTTCCCTTTTCTTCCCTTCTTGAGTCCCACTTCAAAACTTTATCCCCAATCTTGAAATTGCTAGCCTTTGTTCTTCTATCAAATATCTTCTTGATACTGTCTTGCTTCTGCAATGCTTTGCTATAGACCTCCTCCCTAGTTTGCTGAAGATGAATAGTCTGATTTATTCTTCTGGTCATGTCATTTTCTTCAGTCTGCAGCTCTTGGATCAACTTCATAACTAGTACCCCAAGACTGTTAGGAAAAATTGCATCTGTACCATACACAAGCTGGAAAGGCGACATACAAATAGATTTCTTCAAAGTTAATCTGTCAGCCCAAAGTGCATGGACCAGCTTTGTGTGCCAAGACTTCTTGTTGTCCTCCAACAACTTCTTGATTATGTTTACTAAGCTTTTGTTGGAAGATTCTGCAAGTCCATTACCCTGAGGGTAATAGGCTGTGGAATGCCCCAATGTTATCTGATATCTATGGCAGAAGTCAATAATTTTCTTTGATCCAAATGTTGTTTCATTATCAGTGATAATTTTGGTAGGACAGCAAAATCTGGAGAGGATATTGGTCTCTATGAATTTCATGATAACTGAATCATTGGCTTGTCTACAAGGTATGGCTTCAATCCACTTAGTGAAATAGTCTGTGGCAGTAAGAATCCACCTATGCTGGGCAGAAGATGGTGGATGGATTTCTCCTATGAAGTCAAGTCCCCACTGTTGAAAAGGGGCTTCAACAGTGATTGGATGCAGAGGTAGGGGTAGTAATTTTCTCTTGCCTTCAAACAATTGGCATTTATGGCAAGTAGTGGTCATCTTGTGGACATCATGAAATAGAGTAGGCCAATAGAAACCAGCCCTCAAAATTTTGTTGGCTGTCGACTTCCAGTACAAATGACCTCCACACTCTCCTTCATGGAATTCCTGCTTAATCTTCTCTGCATCAAACTCAGGCAAACATTTAAGAAATATACCACTTGCACTTTTCCAATAAAGACATTTATCAATAATGCAATAGTTTACAGCCTTTAACTTTAGGAATCTTGCCTTTGTTTTTGATAAACCATGAGGTGTTGATTCTCTGTTACCAAGATGTTTACTTGTTTCAGGAGATGGTAGTGAAGACTCAGAATCTAATTGGTCTAACTCATGAAATGAACTAGTCCTGAATGGATTAACTAAGTCAGCTGGTGATTGTTGTAGAGATGAAAGATTTTCAGGAACCGATTTAGCTCTCAAGGGTGATCTAAAGACAGTTGATAATTTAATCTTAGGAGATTTCCAAAGGATACTTTCTGGGTCATCAACTATCTCAGGTGGATTAGGGTCAGGATGGGCTCTAGTGTGGATCCTTCTAGGAGCCACTATGCTGTGTTTTTAGACCTAAAAAAACCAAAAAATTTCAACCAGATATGACAATATTTGAGAGGTTAACTAATCTGCTTTCACAATTTTAATCCTACAGTCCTTCAACTGGATTTGAATAATATTATAGTGGAACAGGTTCTTCCCAGTGGAGTCTTAAGGTCTGTTTAGGATTGTGGAGTCGCCAGGTGGAAAGTTTAGAGTGTGTCCAAAGAAGTACACTATCCACCACAGTGCTTGTGAGACATTCCTTTTCAAGGATATCTCAAAACACAACAAACTCTAACTAGAGATTGACTGGGAGGGCATTTACCAGATATTTCACCTCTAAAAGAGGATGAGATCCGGAGGCTACCTGGCCCTTTCCAGACTCTGTCTAAGAGTATAAGGTAGAACACATCAAAGGTAAGTGATATGTAGGAACAAGTGTTTTACCACCAATCTGAAATGTTTTTGGTATTTTCTTAGTTATTTTTCATTTGTGGTTTCTAAGAATAAGCTACCTTTGCTTCAAAACTTAGCTACTGTTGTGAGACAAAGAAAGTCTACTCTTATGGCTAAGCTAGCTGATTTGCCAAGGTTAGATAAAGTTTATAAGAATCCTAGGGTTCACCAAGTTTGTCAATGATTCAAACAAGTCTCATCATGATTACCAGTCTTAGTAGTGCTTGAAAAGGCTGCTTTTTACTCACAAGGTTTTATGAATATTCTGGGTTTTTGATACCCAGCAGAGTCGCCAGAAATGTTAGGTGGCTCCAGCTGGTTAATAAAGCAAATGCTCTATGAACCAAATCTCTACATATCATATAATTATCTTTAAAAACTTCTGGGTTTGTAATTCCCCAGTGGAGTCACCAGAAATGTTAGGTATCTGTAATAAGAAAGATTGGAAAAAGTCCGATCACAGAGTTAACATCATTTCAACCAACTTTGGGATTCTAGGATCTAGCCCTCCTGAATCCGGAGAGGGATCTCTCTAGCATGTACAAATATGGATTTTTCTTTGAAGTTTGGGGTAATAATATTAGGCTAGTTATGAAGTCCAAGGGTTTGTTTGGTTTTTTGGATGGTTGAACATAGTTGTTGTCTAAGGCGGAAAGATATATATGCAAATAGCTTCAAAAGTGAGAAGTTGCAAGTAACCAGAATAAGCTTTAGTTAAGATGAAAGATGATGGCAAGCTTTCAGTCTATTGGGCTATGGAGTCATAATAGGATTTAATTGGAACAGCAAGAGGCAAGAGTGGTCCATGGGGAAAGTCATCTATGTCTAAGGATCTCTTTAAAGTTTGATTCATGGAATGGAAAGGCACAATAAGAAGGGAAAAAACAGATGCAGAACAAAGAGCAGCCCAGGATCTGGTAGGTACTTTGAAACTAGCCAGCCTTTGACCAGGCACTTGAGGAAAACATAGAAGCAAACTAGGATTTGGTAAGTACTTTGAAACTAGCCAGCCTTTGATACACTTCCAATAGAAAACATGTAAAAACAAAGGGAAACTTGAGGGCAACCTTTGCAGTAGAAACTAGCGGGCCGGGCTCACCACAAATCCTCTCCTAGCTCTTCTTTACTTGGTTACATTCAAGACAATCACAGAGATAAAACATAAAGGCCTAAGATCTGGTAAGTACTTTGAAACTATCCAGCTTTTAACACATTCTAAGGGAAACAATCAGAAAGTTATGCAGACAAGTCTGGGACCAGGGCTAACCATATCTTCCTTCAGTTCATCTTCACACAACATATGCATAAGGTAACATTCAAAAATAATATATAGCTAAGACAATAAGACGAGGGAACGCAAGCATTCCTATGCTTAAACTAAATTAAATCATTTATAAATAACACAGATTGAAGAAAACATTGGGATAAATATTTTTCAGCCAGAGAAGGTTACTGATATACAGTAGGTCCTAACAATGTTTAAACTGTTCTTTACAGAGGAATATGAAACAAAATGAAAACTGAAACAAAATAACAAGTTACAATGAGAATAACATCACCGTCAAAATAGACCAGGATCCCATAAATCAGCTTGTATTGATGCTCCAAACCAGTTACAATCTTCAAGTACAATGTTTTAATTCATCTTTATTTCACAACCTAACTTATCTGTTACAAGCAGAGCTCCAAGAGCCAGTGAAACCACTATTTACAACAGAAGTCTTCAGCTCAATCACATTACAATGCTTCAGCAATTTACATTGACAACCAACCCCTCACTCATTTTCTATTGAAGTATTTATAGAAGAATGAGGAGGTGAGATCTGATAAAAGATCTCAAAATCAATTAATACAGGAATTAATGTCTTTCTTGGCCCTTGGGGGCTCAGAAAGGAAAATGTACAGGTGTTCTATTGCATTAACTGATTTACACTCATGATTTAAGCTCAGTGGGAGCTTCATTTGACTTTTGAGGCTCTGTGTATCACTAGGTTTGTTCTGCTGACATTCTGTCATTAATTTCCTGGCAGAAATAACTCCTTTGGCTGTGTCGAGGCAAAATACCTGATCTCGCTCCATAAATTTAGCACCTGATTGAGTGTTTTGAGGCAATAGGTGGCACTGGGGTAGCTGAGGAATCAATTTGCCTCAGATATGACGGTGGAGGCATTCGTTTGATAAACACTTTTAGGTTTTTTCTTTAAACTGTGTTTTGAGTCGGGGATTAGGCTTTTGATAATTGTCTTAGCCGTAATCCCTGCCAATCTGTCCTTTAAATCTTTGTCCTAATCCATATCTGGCTTTCTACAATCTAATACTCTTTCTCTGCGATTTCTTTGTTGTTTTCCAAGTTTAATCAGGGGCGTATAGCAGCAAAGTCTCATGAAACCCCGTTGACAATAAAGTTCTGCACCCTGTGGATAATTTCTCTAAGGTACTCAAAAGGCAGAGGATCGTCATCCTCGTCCCACGAAAATTCTCCATTTAAATCGGAAAAAACCTTAAACCTGCACAAAACAAACAAAATGAGGAAATCTTGCGTTTATATGGGTAGATCTGCATCGGAGGGTGTGCGGAGGAGCGGGGCAATCTGAGCCGTCGATCACGCCATGATCGACAGTCGGGAGCGATCGGGAAAGTCAGCGGTGGAGGGAGTTTGACTGGGCTACAGAATCAGGTAATTGAACGTGGACCGTCGATCTACAGAGATCGACGGTAGACATGGATTTTCAGTTGCACCGGGGCCCAGTTAAATGGTATGCAGCTTGGTTAAATAGCGAGCAACTTCAATGAAGGACAGCCGTCGGATGCGAGGGTTCAGATCGAACGGCGGTCAATAATTCCGCTGGGCGGCCATGGTATGGAAGTTAATGCGCAGGGAAAAAAGGTTAAGCGGTGGTTTTGGAATGGTACAAGGGACACGCGTCCAAAAGCATATGGAATCGTTGGTCGTCGGGTTAAAACCGTCCTTGGCACGAAGGCGGTGCGGAAAAACCCAAGCAGTTTTGGGGAAACAGCGCGAGGAACGGCAGGGTCCACAAGGCGAGTAGCACTCCGCGCCGTCCGATCTGCAGAGCAGATCGACGGTCGAGATTGTTCCGAAATTACATAGGCAAAAAACTTTAGAAATTGATAAAAAAACCCAATTTTCATGATTTATAAAGGTTTTCTTGGTGTTTCGGGCGGAAAAAGAGTAAGCGCCCGAGTGTCTTGGCGCCTGGGTTTATGGTGGGAAAAAGGGGCAGGGGCTTAGCCTGAGGGGCTTAAGTCCAACGCATAGAAAAATTGTGTTTTCTATGGTTTTTAATGGTTTTTCAAGGGAAGTGAAGGTTGCGGTAAGATCAAAAAGTGGGTTTAAAAATTTATAGAATGAATTTTATGAAATGGCAAGGGGGAAAACTGGAATTGTGGGGTTTTTATGAGAAAATAGAGAATAGACAATGAGGTTAATGGAGGGAAAAAAATAAAGGGAAACAGGTCCTTTGCAGAAGTATTCAACTGTGGATTTTAATAGGATTTCAGAGGCCTTTGAAGTATGAAACAACAGTGACAGATTTGGACAGAGGGAAAACAGGAATGAGGCCTTATAGAGACTTCAAGAGCCAACAAATTTTAATGATAAAATTTGTTCCTTGGAGGCTCCCAAAATTTTTAGCCACCTTTTGGTATAACAAAATATTATAGGTGGCTAACAGAAAGCATGGAAAATTTGAAAATCTATGGAAAGTTCCATACATCATCCATTCTGCAAGAGGTAACAATTCATTTTTCCTACAAGAAATGGATGGAACATAATTGTTTGGAGGTCCTGTCAATGGCAGGATGCTCAAGCACTATTTTTGTTGAAAATATCAGTTTAAATCTTTATTCATTGTATATAATATTGCTTGAATAAAATATTAGGAAAATGAAACATAAAAATAAAGAAAAGAAGAAAAGAGGGTAGATAAAAAGAAAAAGGTAAAGCCCCATACCAAAAAAGAATATTTCTGAAAGTGTGCAAGTCCAAAGGCCACTACTTTTGAAGAGGAAGTCTTGTTCAGTCATATAGCCTAATCATGATTGATCAAATTTTAAATTTCTGTTGATAGGTTAGTGAATGATGATTTGCCAAACTGTTTAAACTTGGCTTATTAGTAGATTAAATAGGAAAAGATATTGGTTTTAAAAATTTCAAATCTGAACCAAAGAGAAAAGAGAGGGATGAATGAAAAATTCCAAATTATATCCCTCAGGTTTTAGTTTTACTTTGCGAAAAATAAAATCTATGTGAAACTTATCTAAAAATGCCACAACTCATGAAAAATCAAACTACTTAATCTTTGATTTGATCATGTTTTCAATTTCATGTTGATAGGATAGAGAATGAAAATCTGTCAAACTGTTTAATCTTGACAGATAAGTAGATTAGGTAGAGAATAAAAGATCTCATCAGTTTAATCTGAGCCTTTGGATGATATAAGTGTAGAAGTAGATAGTTTCCTGTTTTCAAAAGAAAAATGATGTCAAGGGTTGGCCAATCTAAATGCACCCAAATGAATAAAAAATGCTAGGAAAGTATGATGGGTAGGTAGGGTTGAGTTGAAGCAATCGTTTTTTTTTTTTTTTTTTTCAGATTTCAAAGATCACAACTTCAAAAGAACAACAAATATAAGAAGATAAGTCTTCCAAAGTGCAAATCAAGGCACTGGTCTACAAATTCCAGAGATTTGATCTCTAAGGTTCTTGACACCTCCTAAAGGAGTTTCCCTCCCCACCTGGAGCCACTGTTATCCTCCTATATTCTACAATATTCAATAGGTGACTATGGATTTTCTACAAGCAGCTAAAGATAGCATTCATTTCCTATCATCTATCTTTAGAAATCTCACTGCCTTCATTATCTTCACAAAACCTTTTTTCGCTGTCTCTCAGTTTGTCCTCACAAAATCACCCCGTTGCTTTTAAAGACTCCTTGTGGGCTTATTTCCCTCATTTTCACCCTTTTCCCTACCAAAAGTTTCATTTCCTCATTTTTCCTCACTAAAAGCCCCCATTAAAACCCTCACCTTCAGCCCTTTACTCAATTTCATCAAAATAATGTAAAAATTCCTTTTTACATTGTTTTTAACCCAAAAATTACCACTCGGGACCTATAGTTTTTTATATTAAAACTTTGTTTTAAATATATTAAAACCCGACCCTTTATGGTTATTTACCCGACCTTTATTAAAGCCCTCGCTTTAATATTTTTTAACCCCCTCTCTTTGATAAAACCTTCATATAACCTCCCCCTTTACTTTATAAATCAGGCGCATCCGCTTGTTGATTTAACCCCTGGGCCTTGCTTTCCACCGAACCCCGCGCCCTATTCAAACTCAGCCACCTATCCCCAAAACCCAACTCCCTTTGACTCACTCACCGCTCCAGATCTCCCAACGATCGTCGATATACATTCCCCCGATCTGACGACCCACAACCCTTATCGCAATATTATGTGCGTTGGGGTTAATGTTTTCAAAATGCTCGATATAAGCAGTTTTACCGCTTGTACCCTCCATCGCGTGTCGCTCACTGAGTGGAATCGCATCCAATTCCCCAAAACAATTACTGCCCCTCCCTTCGTGCGAAAACCACCTTCCCCTTGGGTGAAAATCTATTTACCACTTCCTGCCAAAATCTAATACCGTCGCCTCCATTCAAACTTCCCAAAGGTTTCCGCCTCTGCGGTAAGGCCCTAAACTCCATTTCCACCTCTGTAATGCTCCCAAAGCCCAAAAAACCCCATACAAACACAGAAAAGCCCCTCTACACAGGTTTTTAGGTTAATTTGTTTGTTTTATGTGTAGGTTTCATGGCAGGAATGCGGAAAATGCATTCCAAAGGTCTAGGAACATTTTAATGAATGTTCTGGGTGACGATCCAGAGGCTTGTTTTATTTTAAAGGGACTAGAGGTGTTAAAAAAAGAAAAATCCCAATGAATCATGATAATTGGTGATTACTCAAGCCCTCCAACAGCAGAAGAATGCCCACCCTGTGAAGCAAATAAAGACAGAGACACGGTGAGAAGACAAAACAGTAAGAAGACCGGAACAGTGAATATTAAAGGGCTAATCATAGATCAAAGGACAAATTAAAAGGATTAGTCACAAAATAGAGATGAAGGCAGAATTAAGGAAAAGATAGTAAGGCATGAAGTTAGAGGATAAATCAAGTTTAAAGGCCTAAACAGAGTGTAAAGGATAAACAAAGACAGATCAACACAGAAGAAAATTTGAATGACTAAACCCAAAGCATTCACTTCTTCAAATGACACATTTGGACACCTACAACATGTTTTATTTCAATAAAAACATTAGCATTTATTACAAATAGTTAGAGATATTTCTCATCTACCCAACATTTATTGTAAAAGTTATTGAGAAAGCGTTAAAGTCAAATATTTCCATAAAAGTTAGCTCAAACAATTAAGTAAGGAGTTAATATTGCAGTGAGTATGTCTTAGATATTTTTCCTTGGGCCTTGCATGGTCTCAAAGTTCAAAAATGCATTTACTCTGTAATAAATAACATCTGAAACGCTAGCATAAGATCACCTCCTCATTTTGCAGATAGATACTGCATGTAAGCTTCATTTTTAGTGTTGATTGGTTGATTAGTTGGTTGATTGTTGTTGCTGAGCTAGTTTGAGGACTGCTATGCTAGATTTCAGAAAGCTCTGAGTTGCAAAGATATATTGTATTGGAGTAATGTAACTGTTTTGAACATCAGTAATACAAGCACGTTCACAGGATTCTTGAGCTATGTTAATGGTGAATTTTTCCTTCTTTTTCATTGTTTTCCTTCTATTTTCCATTCTGTCCATTATTTCTCTGATAAAAAACATAAATTTTATAGTAGGATATGTTGTCTAGGAACCCTATTTATGTCTTCATTCTTTATCTTAATGTTTTCCTCTGCAAGGTATGGTTGGAGAATTCTTAGTTTCTCTCTGGCTCCACTTAGCTTGTTGTCTTGGAAATGATTTAATAGAGTCAAACCAAAGAAGTGTATGGTAAGCTATGTCCTTTGGTGTAGCTTGAAACATTTTTTTTAAGGCCTTTCTTTGAAGTATACTTAGTAGAGTCTAAACCAGGGAAGTCTATGGTATGCCCTGTCCTCTGGTCTACCTCAAACTGTTGCTTTGAAGGTCTTTAGAGTGTTTAGTTAAATAAGATAGGTTTAGCTTGCTCTTTATCTGCACTCACTATTATCTTAAATATTTTCTTTGTTTGAAAGTAAATCTAGGATTGCTGGATTGTTGCCTTAAAGGTTTGCTTATTTAAAGTCTGGCCAAAGAAGTCTATGGTATGCCCTGTCCCTTGGTTTTCCTCAAACAGTTACCTAAAAGGCTTTTCTTGTTGAAGTAGAGTTAAAAGATTCTTGACTGACTTTTAGTTTTGCTGCGTTCACAACTTATTTTTATTTCATATCACATCTAATCTAAGAGATCCACTTGATATAGTTAGCTTGCCCTATGAAAACCCTTGCAGAGTTGATGAACAATTAAATCCTTTTATGACTCCATAGCCCAATGGATTAATATTTCTCATGGTCTATTAATTCAACTGAAAAAAATCCCTCAATTAATCACACCATTGATCTATCTGATCTAGGTGGATATCGGTGACCTCCCACCTATTCCATTTGGACCCGCAACATCAATTCTTTGAGTTTTTCAGCTTCAGTACAACTTACTATTTTTAGCAGGTTTTTGGGTCCTGCACACCCGAAGCCATTTTGGGGACTTAATGATCCAGGTGGATATTGGTGGCCACCCACCGAGTCCATCTGAACCCCCACCATCAGTTCTTTCAGTTTGTAAGTTTCAACACAACTTACTATTTTTAGCAGTTTTTCAGGTCCTGAACTTCTGAAGCCATTTTGAGGCCCTAAACGATGATTTTTGGGAAAACGGGGAGCAAAATGGGTCGTAGACCAATGTTTCTCAAAAGTTGTAGTCCTTGGATAGATCTTTCTAACGAGCTATTGAGCACGTCAAACAAAGATTGGATGCCAAAGTTACGTCCCTGGGAAGTTGAAACACCAATTTACCCAAACGGGACCCACAATTTTGGCACTTCATCTCCTAGGGTTAGGGTTTTGGCTGTTTAGGATTTCCCATTGTTTCTAAATAATAAATAGGCCCTCGAGCCTCATTGTAACTCAGTTCAGAGGCCTGTAGCTACCACATCTCTTCTCAGAGATACGCCTACCAGTGCCCTATTTGTTCATTTCAGTCATTTGTTTTATTAATAAAATGAAGCATTATTTCTGTTGCATCTCTATGCTTATGGTTATATTTTTATTCTATTTCATTCCTGCATAAAATCTAGATTAGTGGTATCAGAGTGGTCTTCTCTTTCTCTATTTTTCTCTTCATGTCCCCAACGCGGCCAGGGTATAAGGAGTTCAACCTCGCAACCCCGACGACCCCCCATGGCGAAAGGAAAGAAAGACGAGGGATCAGGAGATCCTATCAAAATCTTGCTCGAGGATGCCCTTGAGAAACAAAGGATGTGATGATGGATAAATTTGACCAGATCCTTCAATGGCTGCCCACCAATGTCACATCTACATCTAGCATGTCCGCCAATAGGTCTGCGACATCCTGGACAAATCCAATACCAATTTCAGCAAAATTCTCCCCCCCCCATGGAGGAACTTAACGCAATGGAGACCATTGCTCTCTAAGGAGGGAGGAATGATCGAGGTGGATATCGGTGGCCTCCCACCTATTCCATTTGGACCTGCAGCATCAATTCTTTCAGTTTTTCAGCTTCAATACAACTTACTATTTTTAGCAGGTTTTTGGGTCCTGCACACCCGGAGCCATTTTGGGGACTTAATGATCTAGGTGGATATTGGTGGCCACCCACCAAGTCCATTTGAATCCCCACCATCAGTTCTTTCAGTTTGTAAGTTTCAGCACAACTTACTATTTTTAACAGTTTTTCCAGTCCTGAACTTCCGAAGCCGTTTTGAGGCCCTAAACGACGCTTTTTGGGAAAACAAGGAGAAATATGGGTCATAAACCAATTTTTCTCACTCAAAAGTTGTATTCCTCGGACATATCTTTCTAACGAGCTATTGAGCACGTCAAACGAAGATCGGATGCCAAAGTTATGTCCCCGGGAAGTTGAAACACCAATTTACCCAAACGGGACCCATAATTTTGGCGCTTCATCTCCTAGGGTTAGGTTTTTGGACGTTTCAGATTTTACATTATTTCTCAACAATAAATAGGCCTTCGAGCCTCATTGTAACACAGTTCATGGGGGTTGGGAGCCGACACATCTCTTCTCAAGGATAAGCGCCACCAGTGCCCTAACTCGCTTGTTCCCATCATTTCAGTTCTGTAACAAAGTTCAGGGGCAGGTAGCCGACACATATCTTCTCAGGAATAAGCGTTGCCACTACCCTAGCTGTTCATTTCCATTATGTCTCATTGTAACATAGTTCAGAGGCCTGTATCTCCCACATCTCTTCTCAGAGATACGCCTACCAGTGCCCTAGCTGTTCATTTCAGTCATTTGTTTTATTAATAAAATGAAGCATTATTTCCGCTGCATCTCTGTTCTTATGGTTATATGTTTATTCTATTGCGTTCCTGCAAAAATCTGGATCACTATCAACCTATCAATAAATAAATTGAAAAACAAACAAGTCTTTAGAACTTCATAACTAGCCTATCATCATAAACAAAAGCACAAAGACATATCATCTATAAACAATTACATAGAGAGATCCCTCTCTGAGTCCAGGAAGGCTAGGTCCTAGGATTCCAAAATGGTTCTGATGTGGTTCCCTGCAGAGTTGTTCTTTCCAATATTGAAAATCACAGGGAGTCAGCATAAACAAGAACCTGATAAATACGTAATCGATTAATATCAAAGTATCTCATTAAGTGGAAGAACTTTACCCGCTGAAAATTCCACATGGGAGGAAGATAATTTTATACAGAAGCATCCAAAACTACTCAAGCATTGGGACAACACTTTTTTGAAGGAGAGGGGTATGTTAGGTCCCTATAATACTAGTGTATCCCCCTTATTTTTATTGTTAGTATAGCCCCCTATTATTATTGTTGTGCCCATGTATCCCCCAATTGTTATTGTTGTACCCCATAGAAGCCCACTATTGTTATTGTTGTGCCCTTTCATTAATATTGTTATGTAGAATCTGATTATATTGTGACCCCTTACTCCTATATATATGAAGGAGGTCTTATCATTTGTATCATCCAATAATTGTTCATTTGTGTAATGCAAAGGAGGTTCCCCCTCGAAAAGGATAATTTTTAAGTCGTTGATCTATCTTTTTTTTTGTGAGATAGATGCATAACATATTTAAACCAACATCTACTAACTTTGAGTTCTCTCCTTTTCGATTCCCTTATAGTAAATCTATTACTATTTTATTAACAATTTAACTTCTTTTTCTTTTTTTCTCTTTATTGTTTTCTTGGTTCTTATTTCATCTATTTTCTATCTCTAATTCCTCCTTAATACTTATTTAATTCTTTTTATGACCATCAATATCAATTTATTTAATTTAATTTAAGTTTTCTTTCTCTCAACGATTATTTGTTCAATTTAAAATTTATTTATGACTTATAGTTATTTTAATAATGCTTCAAAATGGTTGCCTCAAGCTCTGAACCACTACCTTGAGACTTTTACCATAATAATATTTACATTAGCCCTATTTTATAATACTTTTTCTTTACTTTTCCATGATGATGGGTAGAATGTTCACTCAAAATATTAGTTGTTTCAAAATTACCTATGTAATATATTTATAAAAAAAAAATGAGCAAGAACAAGTTGTTATGGTTTTCAAGCTTCTGTGGTTGTTTCTAATTGCAGAAATTCCCAGATTATCCACAGTATCGTAAAACAATGACCGATGTTTCGAATCCCAACGGGGATCCATCTTCAGGACAAGATGAGAATGAAGAATGAAAAAAGGTTGCACAAGTCAAGGTTTTAAATAGTGAAAGAGAAATGAAAATGAGAAGAGACGACAAGAACTGATTAATATTTTATTAATTTATTTAATCTAATAAATTTTATTAAAGTTAATAAATTAATTTTAATTTTAATAAATTTTAATAATTTTAATAGTATATAATATCACCTATTATTAATATTAATTCATTTTTAAATTTACATATATAATATTACCTATTAATTTCATAATACTACTTAATTCATTTTAATAAAAAATTTATAATTTTTTTTTTTAAATAGTTTAAGTAATTATATTAATAGCTTTAATTTTTAATTGATAAATTTAAATGTTACTAAATTTTTAAAAATATTTTTATATAAAAATTAACCTAAAATACTCCAATTAAATTAATAATATAAGGGTTAATTTCTTGAAGAATATTTAATATGATATAAGCCTAGATGGTACTAATAATTTTTTTTTAATTATTCTTAATTAATAAAATTAATAATAAATAAAAATATAAAATATACATAATAGTTTACTTAATTAATATACCATTCATTTAAATAAATGTTAATAAATAATAGTTATTATTAATAATTATTATTTAATAATTCTAATAATCAATTGAATTTTATCATTATTAAATATAATTTATTAATTCAATCCTAATTAATCTAAAAATGAATTTTTTTCATTATTAAATATAATTTATTTTTAGTTGAAGTTTTAATTTTATTTTTATTTATTGCTTTATTTATTAATTTTTATTAATAGAGAAATAATAAAAATTAATTAATAAGGATAATTATTATGAGTGAATGATTTAATTAGTGTTTCACAATGACAAAACCCTAATTTATTTATTTATTTCTTTTTATTTATTTATTTTTTATGGAGAAGAAGCAAACCTGCGATACTATACCTAGGATGAGGATGAACCTAAGGGGCACATCTATCGAATTAGAGGCCACCAATTGTTACTAATCTCATATCCTTCATCCTTGTTAACGTTATTCAGGTGTTTTGTAATCTCAAGCGCTTCTCTAATCTTTCGTCTTTGATAGTGTTCATCTCTCGCAATGATTTTAGCATCATGAAGACGCAAGTGATGTCTAGTTTTCGAGGAGCGATCAGCAAGAGCCGAGGTGCGAGATCACTCATGTTTAATATTGGTACCATGCTCTTTAAGAAATTTTTGAAGAGAGCGTCCAGTTTCACCAATATAACTCTTCCCACAAGAGTAGTCAATCTTGTAAACACCTTTAAGTTGCTCATGACTAATACTATCTTTAACTAACCGCATTTTTTGTCTTATGGATCCTGCTGCTGAAAATTGCGCGAAGATGTCATTCCTTCCCAAAAAATTTGTGATATTATCATTAACACCCTTAATGTATGGTATAAAAACCCTACCACAACTTTCCTGAGGACCCCAGCAACTCTTGGATATGATTGCATCTTTAGCTCTTTTTATGGATTTTCTGATTTCTCTTTCTTTATATCCTATAACCAAGAAAACAGATGTCAAGTGATTGATCTCCTCTTTTAGGTGATCCTCATTGGATATCCTCAAGGCTCTTATAGTAATAGTATTAAGGACACTAAATTTCTGTGCAGGATGATGGTAAGACTCAGAATGAAGGTAGCTGTCAGTATGGGTTTTCTTCCTAAACACCTGATGCCCCGATGTTCCATCCTCTTTTCTAGTAACCAGGACATCCAAGAAAAGAATGATCCTTTTTCTTCTATCTCCATGGTAAACTTAATTTTTGAGGAAATTGAGTTGAGGTGATTAAATAATCTCTCGAGATTCTCCCTACCATGTGTCCACTTTATGTTAGTGTCATCTACGAATATTTTCCACCATGCTGGACTTAAGGAAAAGGAGGCAAGGGATTTATTTTCGAAGTGCTCCATAAAAAAGTTAGCGACAATAGGGGAGAGTGGCGATCCCATTGCGACACCAAATACCTGCTCATAGAATTCTCCTTGGAAGCTGAAGAAGGTGGATCGTAAAAAAAATCTCAGGAATCTTAGATGTTTCAGGATCCGTAACCTCATTAATAACCTACACTGCTTCATCTAATGGGATTTTGGTAAATAGTGAAACCACATCAAATCTTACCAAGATGTCGCTATCCTCCACCCTTTCCTCCTTAATAATCTTAATTAAATCATTCGAGTCCTTAATGAAGGTCTCAGTGTTTCCAAATAGAGGCTTGGAGATTTTAGCGAAGTATTTCGCCAATTCATAGGTGGGGGATCCAATGGTATTAACAATCGGTTTAAGCGGAACCCCTTCTTTATGAATCTTAGGTAGCCCATAAATTCTCGGAATGACCTCACAGGAGGGGGTTATTTTCTTCTTTAACTTTTCATCGAGATGAGAGTTCAAGATTGCCTTCTTGACTTCTCTTAGGACTTTTGGCAAGGGGCTAGACTTCAACTTCTTATAGCTACTACAATCAAGATGCTCATTCATTTTTCTAATATAATCAACCTTATCTAAAACAACTGCAGCTCCTCCTTTGTTTGCCTTAAGGAAAACAATTTCGTCGTTATTGCAAAGGGATCTAAGAGCACCCATCTCATCTTTGCTAAGGTTACTCTTAGGGGCTTTGGATTTCCTTAGAATCAGGGAGCATTCTTGTCTAAGAGTTTCTTTGTCATCCAAAGTAAACTTCGAATGTCTTCCTCAATGCTACACAAAATACTCTCTTTTAGAATACCCTTAGGAGCAACTGCAAATCCTAAACCTTTGCTGAGAATATTGAGGGTATCATGACCTAATTCCATCGAGGATAGGTTAACAAACTTTTTGTTAATGGTTTCACTAGCATCAACATTTAAGAGCTTCCTTAGAGTACCCATTTCTAATTGATATAGTAAACATCCTTCTTTTCATTGATGATAATGTTCTTATGATGATGAGTCCTTATGATCTTAATAATCATCTACAAATCATCAAGGATTTCTTTTCTAGTGTGAGTATTTCTATTAACACTAACAAATTGAAGGTGATGATAATTGAATCCAAAAAGGTCACTTATGCTAAGTTCATGTATAACAACAACTTGTGGAAGTGACTTCATACAAACATCTTGGAAAAAATTTTCATCACAAGATTAACTAGAACTATATTATTGAGAAAGTGATAAATAGAAGGTGGAAAGCTTATTATGGACTTGGGAATAACGGTAAATCAATAGACCTTTTCCTATGGGATAATAAGAAACATGTCTTCGAGACTCTATTCACTCTTGTGATCTTAAGTTTGGGGTTGCACCATCTCTACAGAGTCATGGGGGGATATTGAGGAAATGTAAAAGTGTTTTATACCTTAGAATTTCAAAATCAAAGGTAATACACCTCAACCTATCCTAATAGAGAACAACTATGACTAGGTACCTAATGTTCAATAATAATATAAATAATGTGGAAGAATAGAGACTTCTTAAGATTGCTTCAAACTCTAGTTAAAAACACCTACTACTCAAGAGGGGTTGGCATAAAGATGCCAAGTCTTAGCCAAATAATTGGGGAGTAAAAGTAGATGTCCCTTTACAAAATAACAATAATATTAAAAATATTGTCACATCTTAATTTATGGAGAAATTGTGGTGTGATTTGTAGAAATTATGGTGTATATTTACAACTTCTCATGAATTTTTAATCAAAATCAAAAGACACAAACCTAATCTAATGCTCTGGGGAAAGTGATTCAAAATTTAGGACACAAATCTTAGACATGCAATAATAAATCACACACATGCAAATAGTGATTTTCTTGGGGAAAGTAATATGCTAAAAACCCTACCTTCTTTCATTAATCTGATGAATAGATATGTATTACAATTTCTTTGCTCAATTGAGCACAACTTGCTAGTGCATAACCTATCTCTCTGCTCACTGAGAAGCTCTGACCCAAAATTAGTCAATGTATGCCTTTGCTTGAGCTCTTATTTCCTTGCGTTGTTTGTGGAGAAATTAGGACTCTATTATTTAGGATTTTCTCCAAAATGGATTGTGTAATTCCTTAGGTTGATCATTTGATTGCATACAACACTTGTACACTTGAGACTAGTCTACAACTGATGTTACACTACCGTCAAATCTCCACCAAAATCGGGGAACTTGAATTCTATGTATGCAATATATATTTTTGGGAGATTGATAAGTTAACTAGATGGTCACAGAGTTTTAATGAAGTCCCACTGCACAACTCGCCCTCCACTAGTTCCTTCAACAATTAGAACTAGTTTAGCTGAAAATAACCTTAGATAACTAACCTTGATTGCTACAAATTAGCAATCGCACGTGATTAACTGAAATATAACCCATCCAACTCGAATTTAATAATTAAAATGGATGACACGAGGAATTTCATACAAGTTAATTGCATCCAAGTTGTCTATTGATGTGAAAATTTGATTTTTCTCAATTTAGTCAAGGATAAATCAAATTGAGAATTTCTTACTAAATTTCTCAACACTCCCTCTCAGCAAGAAAGGGATTATCAACCACCCCTATCCTACATCTCTGGAACTTGAACTTCCCTCTTGACAAGGCCTTTGTCAAAATTTCATCATCTTGTTCCTATGTCAGAATGTACTGCAACAAAATTATCTTCCTATGCACACAGTCCCACAAATGGTGATACCATATATCTATATGCTTGGATCGATCATGAAAAACAAGATTCTCAGAGAGCTTGATGAAATTATAATTATCATATTATATCACAATTAGATCCATCATCTGACCAAATAGTCCCACAAGTATCATTCTCATCTAGATTGTCTCACATTCTACTTGACTTGCAACCATGTACTCTGCTTCTATTGAGTTGAGCGCCATAGATATTTGATTCCTACTGTACTAGGAGACTGTTGTGGACCCAACATTGAAAATTCCACTTGATGTAATCTTTCGGTTTGATGGAATCCCTACCCAATTTTCATATGTGAAGCGACAAAAATTCACTTCCTTTTTCTGTCTTTACCATTGTCCAAACTGGGTAGTACCTTTGAGGTACCATAGAAAATTCTTAGTTGTCTTCCAGAATAATTTCTTCGGCCTAACCATAGCTTGGCTCAGCTGGTTGACTTCATAACACATATCTGGTCATGTGTTCATAAGATATAATAGTGAACCCACTAGCTGTTGATAAATGATAGCATCCACTTCTTTACCTGAAGTGGCATCCTCCTTCCTCCAATTGGTCACTAGAAGTGTCTCCATGGGTTTGAAACTATCCATGCGGAATCTCTGCAGTATCTCATTTGCATACTTTCCTTGAGATACAAAAAGTTCCCCATTTCCTTGCCATACTTCCAACCCAAGGAAGTAGTTCATGAGACCCATTTCGTTCATTTAAAATTATCTTGCAAGGTACTCCTTGCAAGATGTGATCATTTTTTCATCACCAGCTAGAATTAAATCATCAACATATAAGAAAATAATGAAAAATTTACCTTCTACCAAGATATGATAGAGGTTTGCATCTGCTTCAATTTTCGTGAAACCCAATCTAGTGAGATAACTATTGATCATGGTGTACCAATCACAAGTAATTGTTTGATACCGTACAATGATCGCTTCAGTCTGCACACATGAGACTCTCGATAAAAAGTCTCAAAGCCTTCTAGTTTCTCAATGTACACCTCCTCCTGAATAACTCCATTGAGGAATGTTTTTTTTACATCCATCTAGAGGATCTTACACCCCATTTATGCATCCAAAGAAAAAATTGATATAATGTATGAGTACCTTGCTACAGGAGAAAAGGTATCCTCATAGTCAATTCGTACAACTTGAGAGTACCCCTTGGCCACTAATTTGGCATTGTCCTTGTCTATGCTTCCATATGTTACCTTCTTTACCTTGAATATCCATCATGCACACACAACTGATTATGTATTGGTCTTGGGACTTTTTGTACCTATTTCCCGTAGGTAGTCCTTGGCTACAAAAACTACGCCAAGAAACCAACTCAACCGGGTTCAAGCTGGCCCTTGAACCAAAGGGGGCTCCCTCTGTTGTTACGAGGCCTTGTTTAATTCTATTCACCGTCACCGAACAATAGCCTTTGAAGCAAAATTGCCAGATTTATGGTTTTAATTTGGGGTGGCTGGAAATCAATGCATAATTCCTATTCATGAATAAATCCCTCCTTTGCAGAGTCCTTTCTCAAAGTGTCAACTTCCAGCCTGACAGAAGAACTTAGCTTTTTAAATAATTTGAAAGAAGAATGTATGGAAGTTCCTCATAATTAAGGAGTCAAATAGAATACTTAATAAATCAGGCAGAATTTGAAGCATGTAGAAAGCTTCTACAGCCAAACAAAGCACATCCAGGAGAAGATAGAAGTGGAAAACAATAACCAGTTCAAAGAGGAGCTAACTCAAAAAAAGGTCCAATATACTAATCTCTTTAAACAATTATAAATTTGTAGGGGATTTCAGAGAGATTGAAACTCAATATATTTTGACTCGGTTCTTCTATGAAACTCTGAACATGTGTGGAAATAGAATATGAAAACACTTGAAAAACATACGAGAAATACTTTAATTGGAATTTCTGAAGAAAATTTTTACAAAGTTGAAAAAGGTCTTGGCCTCAAAATCCCATACCTTCGAATTACAATATGAAACAATATATAGAGAAACCACTTCCTAAACTTTTACAATAGTAAAGGAATAAAATCCTGAAAACAATCATACTAATAATAAAAGAGTTCTTGAAGCTGAATTATGTACATATCTTCAGCCTTGAATCTAGAAATCTAATCTGCAAGGTGTTTTCATAATAAATACAGAGTTGATATCAAGCACCGAAAAACTCAACTTCCGCCCCTTATATTTGGAAACTGTTAAGTTATCCCCTACAAATTTGTTAACTGCCCAGAAAATTTACATCTTCTAAAGATCGTTGGCTTGCTACTTGGGGGGGCAATATCCTCATTTATGAATGGGAAAATACTGACGTAACCAAACTGGGGTACCAAAATGTAGTCTTGGTTTATGTGATACTACCCTACGAAGCTCTCTCTTGATGTGTAATGTTTCTTCATCCTAAATTTGCTTCCATTTAAATAAAACATGTTCCGTGTGGTTCCCAAAATCATGGTACATTCCAGAAATATTGTCATAGTGCATTTGATTTAGGAGCTTAAGATTCCTCATCAACATTTTCAGTTAGATTAAAAGTCATCTGAAATATTTCCTCAAAGATATGTTCTTGCTCTCTAATTTTTCTAGTCAGTTGAATTCCTGAAAGATTTTCAACATGCTATTGAACTTGAGAATTATCTGCATTAGTGCTGGAAACAAAAACAAGGTCCATCTCCAAGGGAATCTTACTAGAAATATGAAACACTACAATGTTTGGATACTTCAAAACTATCAGGCAACTGAAGGTGCCCTAAATCCTTGTTTTTCCTGAATCCCTTTCGTTTCCTTTGGTACATCCCAGTCAGAACCATAATTCTTAAGCTCGTGCTTGGAGCCATCGTATAGCTTGCTAGTGTATTTTTCTGGGCATGAGACCAAAGGAATGTGGCCCCTGCCTTGTTTTATGCAATGTGTATTGCAAATATCTCCCAGTAATATAGAAGGCTACAAACACCCTCTGCTGCCTTAGCTAATATACAATGATAAATGGAAACTGTGGCAATGTGTTTATGGGAGAGAAGCCAACGTATTCAAATTGTAGGAAAAAACAAAGGGAGTTTTTCTGTGAAGCTTATATTGAAAATGATATTATGCACATGATCCAGATTTATGCAGGAATGCAAGAAATTACACATGTAACCATAAATACAAATATGCAATGGAAATAAAACTTCATTTCGTTAATATCAAAGAACTGAAATTTTCTTAGAGACAGAATGTAAATAAACTAGCTAGGGCACTGGTAGCTTATCTCTGAGAAGAGATGTGTTGGCTACCAACCCCTGAATTATGTTACAATTATACATAATGGAAATGAGCAAGCGAGGGCACTGGTAGCGTATCTCAGAGAAGATATGTGACAGCTACATGCCTCTCCAATGTGTTACAATGACTGAAATGATGGGAACAAGCGAGCTAGGGCACTCATAGCGCTTATCTCTGAGAAGAGATGTGTCGGCTACCAGCCTCTGAACTATGTTACAATGAGACATAATGGAAATGAGCGGGTGAGGGCACTGGTAGCATATCTCTGAGAAGAGATGTGATGGCTACAGGCCCCTCCACTGTGTTACATAACTGAAATGGTGGGAACAAGCGAGTTAGGGCACTACTAGCGCTTATCTTTGAGAAGAGATGTGTCAGCTACTAGCCCCTAAACTATGCTAAAATGAGGCTCTAAGGCCTATTTATTGTTGAGAAACAATGTAAAACCTAAAACGTCCAAGAACCTAACCCTAGGAGATGAAGCGCCAAAACTGTGGGTCCCGTTTGGGTAAATTGGTGTTTCAACTTTCCGGGGACGTAACTTTGGCATCCGATCTCTGCTTGACGCGCTCAATAGCTTGTTAGAAATATCTAGCCGAGGAATACAACTTTTGAGTGAGTAACATTGGTATATAACCAATGTTGCTCTGTTTTTACCCGAAAAATGTCGTTTAGTTCCTCAAAACGGCACTGAAAGTTCAGGACCAAAAAAACTGCTAAATATAGTAAGTTGTGCTGCAACTTGAAAAATGAAAGAGCTGATGGTGGGGGTTAAAATGAAATAGGTGGGTGGCCACTGACATCCATCTAGATCATTAATGCCCCAAAACGGCTACGGGCATGCAGGACCCGAAAACCTGCTAAAAATAGTAAGTTGTGCTGAAGCTGAAAAATTGAAAGAATTGATGTTGCGAGTCCAAATGGAATAGGTGGGTGGCCACCAATATCCACCTCAATCATTCCTCCCTCCTTAGGAAGCAATGGTATCCATTTCACTAAGTTCCTCCCTTAGGGGGGGTGGTGGGGGAATTGTGTTGAACTTGGTATTGGATTTGTCTAGGATGTCGTGGACCTATTGACGGATGTGCTAGATGTAGATGTGTCGTCGGTGGGCAGCCGTTGAAGGATCTGGGTAAAGCTATTCATCATCGCGTTCCTTTGTTTCTCGAGGGCCTCCCCGAGCAATATTTTGATAGGATCTCCTGCTCCCTCGTCTTTCTTTCCTTCCGCCATGGGAGGTCATCGGGGTTTGCGAGGCTGATCTTGGAAGGGTGCAACCAGATTGAGGCCGAACTCCTTATACCCTGACCGAGTTGGAGGCATGCAAAGAAAAATAGAGAAAGAGAAGGCCACTTTGATACCACTGATCTAGATTTATGCAGGAATGCAACAAATTACACATGTAACCATAAATACAAATATGCAGTGGAAATAACACTTCATTTCATTAATATCAAAGAACTAAATTTTTCTTACAGACAGAATGGAAAAAAACTAGCTAGGGCGCTGGTAGCTTATCTCTGAAAAGATATGTGTCGACTACCAGCCCCTGAACTGTGTTACAATGATACATAATGGAAATGAGCGAGCGAGGGCACTGGTAGTGTATCTCTGAGAAGAGATGTGACGACTACAGACCTCCCCACTATGTTACAATGACTGAAATGATGGGAACACGTAAGCTAGGGCACTGGTAGTGCTTATCTCTCAGAAGAGATGTGTCGGCTACCAACCCCTGAACTGTGTTACAATGAGACATAATGGTAATGAGAGGACGAGGGCACTGGTAGCGTATCTCTGAGAAGAGATGTGATGGCTACAAGCCCCTCCACTGTGATACAGAACTGAAATGGTGGGAACAAGCAAGCTAGGGCACTGGTAGCGCTTATCTCTGAGAAGAGATGTGTCAGCTACCAGCCCCTAAACTATGCTACAATGAGGCTTGAAGGCCTATTTATTGTTTAGAAACAATGTAAAACATGAAACGTCCAAAAACCCAACCCTAGGAGATGAAGCACCAAAACTGTGGGTCCCATTTGGGTAAATTGGTGTTTCAACTTCAAGGGGTCGTAACTTTGGCATCCGATCTCTGTTTGACGTGCTCAATAGATTCTTAGAGAGATATATCTGAGGAATACAACTTTTGAGTGAGAAACCTCCCTATTTCCCCAAAAAATGTCGTTTAGGGCCTCAAAACAGCTCTGGAAGTTCAGGACTAGAAAAACTGCTAAATATAGTAAGTTGTGCTGGAACTTGAAAAATGAAAGAACTAATGGTGGCGGTTCAAATGGAATAGGTGGGTGGCCACCGATATCCACCTGTATCATTAATGCCCCAAAACAGACCCAAGCTTCTAGGACCCGAAAACCTGCTAAAAATAGTAAGTTGTGCTGAAGCTGAAAAACTAAAAGAATTAATGCTGCGGGTCCAAATGGAATAGGTGGGTGGCCACCGATTTCCACCTGGATCAGCACAAGCGATGAAATCCATCGAAGAATTGAGGAATAAATATTTTTTGTGCCTCAGTAGCTTCCTCATTTATGATTGGCCTCCAATTTTGTGGGACACTACTAGGATCCATCAACACTAGCATGAAGTAGCACCATATCAACATTACCAGCAGTATATGGAAGATAAGAATGATAATTAATGCTACAATCGCATCAGACCCACCGTGCGAGAGTTGAGGACCATAAGTTGTAATAATCACTGCATAGTAGGTTACTCCGATAATAGCCGCCACAAGAAAAATCATAAAAGACCCTAAAATGCACAGCCTCAAACAATACTAGAAGGCATTCCATGCCATCCAAGACCGCGACCCGTGGTGTAAAATAATATACGAAGTGGAAGCTATATTTCTGCCACTGGTACTAAAGATCCTCCTCCAAATCGATAAAGCCAGATTGAATAGCTTCGATTTTTCTTTAATTTGACAATGGAATCGATTCCAAGAGTAGTGGCAAAAATTAAGTTTTCCTCCACAACAAGAATTAGCTATCTTGAAGGAATGAGATGTAGTCTCGATTCCAATTTCCATAGAGTTTATGCACAAATGGGGCACACTCCATGATTGGAAGTGAACTCACTGCAAATTTTCTGGCTCCTGTAGATCTGTAGGTGGCTTTTGACATGGGAAATAGTGAGGCCTTTAACATCCATAAGTTGTAGCACTAGCTTAGGTGTTGCTCTATCTTTGACCTACGAATTAGCTCTCCAAATTTCCTGGCAGCAACTAAGTGCTTTGCTTGTGTTCTCTCAGAATGGCACCAAGCAGTTCATCTTCATTCACATAAAAACCACAACCATATTTTTGGAGGGGGTCTTCAATGGTAAGCGGTTTCACAGTGGGGGTCCGAAATAATTTAAATGATGCCACGTGCCCAATAGTTGTTTTGCAATACACCTATTTTCGAACACCCCTCTCAATTTGATGTCGGAAAGCTTGAGGGGGTCTGAATTTGGTGTGCCATTGGTTTTCTTTTGGAAATATTGGCCATTCAAAAACTTCCCGAACGTTAGCCCCTTCAATGACTTTAACTTAAGCTTTAAAATATTATTAATTTTATAATATAATTTAAATTTAAAACAAATATTTTTATAAAAATACATAATTATATATTTTTATAAAAACAACATATTTAAATCAAAATTAATATATAAAATGAATAAACCATTTAATAGCATAGAAAAATATATTCTCGACATTTTAGGCTTATTAAGAAATTGGAAATTTTTTTTCTTATACCAAAAATTTACAAATTTTAGGTGTGCCAAAGCAAGTTACAACATCGGCTCCAATCGATACTGCTTCCCCCTGTGGGATGCAAAGAACAAGTAGATCAATTTCCTTTAGCGTTGGGCATGGAGTCATATTGTAGACCTGATCATCAACCATCATCTTCCATAACCAACTTTCTTGGATCAACCTTGTCATTTGAATAGCCTGTTAGTGCAAACTGCAACCTCCAACTGTGAAATGCAACCATATGCCAGCAATAATGCTGATATTCTTTCATACTAAAAACCGATAACTGAAAAATTCTAGACTGAAAATATAAGATGATCTATCACACCGTTCATAAACAATGAACACGATGATCTACTGCACACTGAAACTCTGAATATCTATTCAATTCCCACACTTCTATCAAACTGAACTGGAAAATTTTAAACTGTTGGGTGAAATTTGCTTTCCAATATAACTAAGTGCGGAGTGGATTAATTGACAAATCCCATTGCCAACAGCTAAAAATTTGAATAATATATACAATATGAACATAAAATTGCATGGAAAACTTATACTCACATGTGTCCTTTAAAAGCTTCTTCCTATGTAGACATGAAATTTTTTTTATCATGGCTGAGAGGAGAAAACATATATTGCTGATTGAAAGTATCAACAAACCTTGCATAGCAGTAAAGGCAGTTGAAATATGAAAAGAATGGGATCAATTTCCTATTGTAATCGCCATCTGACAAATTGGAGTTGCTAGGTGAAAATAATGCAACCAATACCAATGTGTATTCCTTGTTCATCGACAAGGAATATATCTAGTTGTTATCATACTCCAGGGAAAATATCTTTGTTACTTCGGTCCTCGGCATCGACACCAAATGTTGTACCTGTTTCCCATATGCAGTCCTTGGCTACAAAAACTACACCAGGAAACCAACTCAACCGGCTTAAGGTTCAATCTGGCCCTTGAACCAGAGGGGGCTCCCTCGGTTGTTACAAGATCTTGTTTGACGTTTTTCACTGTCACTGAACAACAACCTTTGAAGAAAAATGGCCAAATTTATGGTTTTGATTGGGGATGGTTGGTGATAAATGCATAATTCCTATTCATGAATAAATCCCTCCTTTGCAGAGTCCTTTCTCAAAGTGTCAGCTTCCAACCTCACAGAAGAACTTAGATTTTCAAAGAATTTGAAAGAAGAATATATGGAGGTTCCTCATAATTAAGGAGTCAAATAGAATACTTAATAAATCAGGCATAATTGGATACGTGTAGAAAGCTTCTATAGCCAAACAAATCACATCCAGGAGAAGATAGAAGTGGCAAAAAATAACTAGTTCAAAGAGGAGCTAACTCAAACAAATTCCAATATAATAATCTCTTTAAACAATTATAAATTTACAGGGGATTTCAGAGAGATTGAAACTCAATCTATTCCGACATAGTTCTTCTATCCAACTCTGAACATGTGTGGAAATAGAATATGAAAACGCTTGTCAAAGCTAGAGCTGAAATACTTTAATTGGAATTTCGGAAGAAAAGCTTTACAAAGCTGAAAAAGGTCTTGGCCTCAAAATCCCACACCTTCAAATTACAATATAAAACAATATATAGAGAAACTACTTCCTAAACTGTTACAATAGTAAAGGAATAAAATCCTGAAAACAATCACACTAATAATAGAAGAGTCCTCGAAGCTGAACTGTGTACATATCTTCTGCCTTGAATCTAGAAATTTAATCTGCAAGGTGTTTTCATACTAAATACAGAGTTGATATCAAGCACCGAAAAACTCAACTTCTGCTCCTTATATTTGGAAACTATTAAGCTATCCCCTACATATTTGTTAACTGCCCAACAAATTTAGGTCTTCTAAGGATCATTGGCTTGCTACTTGGGGAGGAAATATTTTCATTTATGAATGGGAAAAGACTGACGTAACCAAACTGGGGTACAAAATGCAGTCTTGGTTTATGTGATACTTCCTACGAAGCTCTCTCTTGATGTGTAATGTTTTTTCATCCTAAATTTTCTTCCATTTCAGTAAAACCTGTTCCGTGTGGTTCCTAAAATCATGGTACATTCCAGAAGTATTGTCATAGTGCATTTGATTTAGCATCTAAAGATTCCTCATCAACCTTGTCAGTTAGATTAAAAGTCATTTGAAATTGTTCCTCATAGATATATTCTTGCTCTCTGATCTATCTAGTCAGTCGAATTCCTGAAAGATTTTCAACATGCTCTTGAGCTTGAGAATTATCTGCATTAGTGTCGAAAATAAAAACAAGGTCCATCTCAAAGGGAATCTTATTAGAAATCTGAAACACTACAATGTTTGGGGATACTTCAGAACTGTCAGGGAACTGAAGGCGCCCTACCATCCTTGTCTGTCCTGAATCCATTTCGTTTCCTTGGGTACATCCAGGTCAGAACCATATTGATTAAGCTCATACCTGGAGCCATTGTATAACCTGCTGGTGTATTTTTCTAGGCATGAGACCAAACAAATATGGCCCCTGCCTTGTTTTCTGGAATGCGTATTGCACATTTCTGCCAGTAATATAGAAGGCTACAAACACCCTCTGCTAACTTAGCTAATATACAATGATAAATGAAAACTGTGGCAATGCATTTATGGGAGAGAAGCCAACATATTCAAATTGTAGGAAAGTACAAAAGGAGCTGTTTCTGTGAAGCTTATATTGAAAATGATATTGTGCACAAGCGATGAAATCCATCGAAGTATTGAGGAATCAGTATTGTTTGTGCCTCTGCAGCTTCCTCATCTATGATTGGCCTCCAATTTTTTGGGACACTACTAGGATCCATCAAGAATACCATGAAGTAGCACCATATCAACATTACCAGCAGTATATGGAAGACAATAATGATGGGAGTCCCGATATGACTAGAGTAGGGAGGGGCAGCGGGAGGTGAAGGCATGGCGGAGAGGTTGTTAGGGATTGAATCGAAGATGCATTAGGAGCTACTGTAATGGGGGGCGATGCTGGTTGCCATCATAATCTTCTTGTGAATCACTATGGCTGGGGACAAGGACTTCTGTATCTCAGAGCTGGAAATCATTGTGTACACATGGTTGTCGGGTATGGGTGGTTAAGGTTGATTGACTTAGAAGCTGGAACCCTGTAACGACAAAGTCATGTTGGTTTAGGTGGTGTTCTATGTGGATCCTTTAGCTGGTACCCCATGGGACAAACATTGTTGCACATGGTGGTTCTGTTGTATTCAGAGTTATTTGTATCTGTGATCTGATTTTGTTCTGTCTCATCTGTGTGGTTTACAAATGGGGACCATAAACACTGGAGGCACAGTGTGAATGGCTTGGGTGACAAGGGGATCTTTGAATGAAGTCGAGGTGCTGGTGCAGAGCTGGCAGATCGAGGAATGAGGACTTCTGTAACACAGAGCTGGTACTCATTGAGAACAACTGGTTGATGTGCATGGGTGGTTATTGTTGTATGACATAGAAGCTGGAACCCTGCAACGACAAAGTAATGTTGGTTTAGGTGGTTGTCTATGCGAATCCTATAACTGGTACCCCATGGGATTATCATTGTTGCTTATGGTGGTTCCTGTTGTTTTCCAGAGGTTTTAGTATCTGAGATCTGCTATTATTATGTATCATCTTTTCGTTCTTCACTTGATAGAGGTTCCAGGATGAATCACATAGGCATTACAGGGAAAGGATGCATGTATCTTCAATTCAACAGGTTTTATTAACAGTGATGGATCTGAGGGTCCAAAGATTGTTTCTCGGCCGCGTATAAAGATCATATCTAATGGTTGTTTCTCGGCCCGGATGTCCTTTCAAATCTTCTCTGATTCTTTTCAACGTCTATAAGGATTTTGAATTATGAGAAGACATTGGCTTCTTCTCCAATCCATAATGAATGGGTCTCGATGGATCAGTATACCTACCATATCCAATAGATGGATTCTCACTCCATATCAATTGTATTGCTATTTATGAGCATATCTTGGGTATACACAAATGAGATTCAGCTGATCTCCTGTTTTGATTAACTGGCAAATTCTCAATTCCCGAAGCATCGCGGACAAGGTTGGGGATATAATAAATAAATTCTTGGGGCAATACAAGGTGCCATATCATCATTGGCACCCCTAATATAGTGGAACACTGTATTGGTCTGGACAATATAGTATGGTTTTCGGCCTGGGATGATCATAATCTGATTGTGAGCCCATAAACTCCTCATTTATGACCAAGGATGGACAATATTATTCTTTATGGTGAATCGTAGGATCATATCCCCAGATGGTCATCATATTTATTTCTACTGAAAATTATCAGTAAGAGGGGTGGCGGACATCTACGAAGATAGAGGTATAGTTAATGATATTGGTACATCAGATGGCGGGGTCATCTGGGCCGATGGCGGGACAATTGAATCATCGTTTAGCGCGGCCATCAAACGTTGCTATATCGCAGGGGAGTATACAGGGGAAGGGGGTGATTACAGATAACCAAATTATCACACAGGGACTGGTTTATTCAGCGGCTAATGATACACGGACTGGTCGATATTTCAGACATAGAAGAGGCGGGAAACGTAGGAAGAAACAAACTTTTATTAAACAGGACATGGAGATCAAGGAGGTGTCACTGGATTATGAGGATATTTGTGTTAGAATTGCGAGTTTGCAGAAGAGGGGGGTCATCGGAAGGTGGCTTTTTCCGGATCAGGAGAATTTTGATACAACAAGTTGGATTAAAAAACATTGGAATCTGCTCA